>JARFJB010001990.1:145000-395000 GCA_036346205.1 Vesta saturnalis
TTCGAAGATTTAGGTGAGATAAACTCTAATGAGACTTACCATTATTCTGGTCGTAGAAGCCAAAAGTCAATTAACATGCAGAGTGTTCTATTAAAAAACATAACTTTGATATGTTTCCGAACTTTGGGACACCCTGTACATGTACATTATAAAACTAATTTTAAAGTGTACCTCTAGTAAGCCCGTATCCATACCAAAATACCTTTTTTAAATCGTACATTGTCAAACACAGTTTTAGAAATAAATTCTTGAATTAGAAGCTTTCCTATATGACCGTAATATAAAGTACGATTTTATAACAATTAGTGAGCATTCTTTGCGAGTTGATAAAATTCGGATAATGCGGAAAATGGATCGTTGCTTCTTTCCACACTAGAAACGATACAGCACATGGAACATCTCTGTTAATGGTTATAGACGTGGACGATTGTGTTTCACTCTGCTTGTACTAACCTACATATTTTCAATATTTATAGACCATCATTTGTTTTTAATTGTTTTAGAACTAATCCATAAGAGAATCTGTAGAAATCGGAAAACGCCTAAATAGCTTCAATACTCCAGACGACGGGCAGAGGCTGCTAATACATGAAAGTTGGTATTAAATATAGATATATATATATATATATATATATATATATATATATATATATATATTCCATATGTCTCTCCAGGTTTCCTTTTATTTCTTGACAGAGTGATTCGAACAAAACAGGCGTTATCAGCTTCTGGTTGACATTTATATACTTTGCTCCTTTCCCTTTTTTTCACTTTCCCTTTTTAGTACTTATTGCATTATTTACTTTTTTGTGTGACCCAATTTTCCATATGTTCTTTTTGTAACCAGCACCTTCAAAAATGATAGTTCGTTAGCTTCCTTTAGTTTCATGGTAAATTTGATTTTCTTATGTAATCCAGTCAGATGTTCCAAGAATTTGTTTAATTTTTTCTTCCGTGTTGCCAAATTACGAATGTGTCGTCTACGTATCTAAACCAAAGTTTTTGTTTGGACTGTGCTTCACTTAGGGCTTGAGTTTCCAGGTCGGCCATAAACAGATTGGGAATAGTCGGTGATCGCGGTGATCCCATGTGCGTTCCTTCCACTATACTTTTGAGTTTTGTGTCAAAAAGTATGTATTTTTCAGGCAATGTTTTGTAAGATCTATGATGTCCTCGGGTGGATTGTATTTTCGATTAATAATCTCTAAAGCTTAGTCCACAGGCACATTCGTAAACAACGATACTACCTCGAGGATGACTAGCAGATGGTTCGGCTGAATGTTCTCCTTGTTCAGTAACTCGATGAAGCGATTTGCGATTTATTGAGTTAACTGTAGGTCTCATGGAAGCCCCTTCTTTATAAATTTTTGACAATCCATAGAATGTAGGGTATTTCGATAACTTTTCCCTTTGTATTAGTTGAACTTTCCCTTTTTAGTGGTTATTGCATTATTTACTTTCCTTTTCTTTAGTTCTTTGTGTTGTTTTAATACAGGTTTCTAAGTTGTGGCTAGCCTCGATGCATCGCCCCCTGTGTTTAAATTGTTAGGTCGTTTCTCAATTTCCATGCATTAAAGAATACGATAACAAATAAAAGCACCATTATAAGAATAAACTTATCAACCTATAACAACGGATCCAACAAGTTATTGGGTGAATATATCAAATAATAAAATAAAAAACAGTCAAATAGACAAAGTCACACAATTTCAACTAATACCAAGGGAAAAGTTCTCATATTGTCCTAAATTCTACGGATTGCCAAACATTCATAAAGAAGAGGTCACTTGATTAGCAGTAGATCTTAATTAAGATCTAGTGCTAATCATAAGTGACTTGACATATATTGTCAATCAATATTTATAATCTTCTAAAGGTGGTAAAGGTAAACCAGCGAAACGTAGATTGTTTATAAAAAGGTTTTACTGTACGACACGAGTTTACATCCTGAAATGTCATCATATTCAAATATTAATAGTCGGTCTCTAGCACCCAAACGACTGAATTTTTTCAAAATCTGTTTGGGCGAGAATATGTAAGCCTTCTAGGACTACAATCTAAAATTAGTTTGATTTATACAGGGTGATCTACAAACTTGTTACTTATCAAAGTTATATTATTTTAAATAGAATACCCTCCTTTTTAATTTTTTTTTTGAAATAAGGTGAAAAAATAAGGTAGACTTTCATTAGAGTTCCCTATACCTAAACCTTACAGTTTCCGAAATATTTAACATTTTTTTGAAAATGTAGGGTTGTCAAAAAATTCAAGCATTTTTCGATTCAGAAAAGATGAGACAATCTAATCTAGGTCATCGTAATAAGGATATTTGGAAGTACGTATTCTGTTGTTTATTGTTTCAAATCATAATTTATAAAATACAAAGAATAACGCGTAAAGTTAACAAACTTCAAAGTTAAATATCTTTGTTATTTTAAATACAACGCCCAAGAATTTTTATCGGAATGGAATAGTCTTTTGACAATAGTTCGAACTGTATTAGGGTTCCCTATACCTAACTTCAATACTTTTCGAGAAATTAGTGTATTTGTTACATTTTTAGAAATTACGCCATTAACTCATGTCGATCAGTTAGAATTCTGTGATTTACAAAGGTTACAAATGTGTTAAACGGTTTTTGGTTTATTAAGGTTATCAAGGTTCTACGGTTGCTGGTCTTGAAAAAGACCGTTTTACATTATGCACCGAGAGCCTACTGCTGGATTTGTCACTACAGTAAATGTTCAAACTGATGACCGTCTTCTTGAATGCATAGTCTAATTCTTACTTCCAAATTTTGTCTGACTTTTCTTAACATATCTGGAGTAATTGTGTCCACCGCATTTCTAATTCTCTCTTTCATATTGTCTGCAGTAGTAGCAGGAATATTGTAAACAATATTTTTAATATATCCCCATAAAAAGTAATCCATTGGAGTAAGACAAGACGATCTTGGTGGCCAATGACATGGTCCGTTCCTTCCAATCCATTTATTAACAAATTTCCTAGTTAAATAATTTCTAACTCTACGATCAAAGTGTGCCGGTGCCCCATCTAATTGTAGCCACATATTCCCTCTAATGTTCAACGGAACGTTTTCGAGAAGTGTCCAAAAGTCTTGCTTTAAAAATATCAAAAATTTTCTACCATTTAAATGACCATTGAAAAAGTGTGGTCCAATTACCTGATCTCCAATAATTCCTGCCCATAAGTTTATGCTCCAACGATTTTGGCGGTCAACAGTATTAAAAGCATGCCTATTCTCGGTATCATAAAAGTGAAAATTATGTCTATTTACCAAACCGTTGTTGTGAAATGTTGATTCATCAGTAAACAAAACGAAATTTAAAATATCCCTTATTTTTTCAATTGCCCACAAACAGAAATCTATTCGTTGTTGAAAGTCATTGCCATACAAATTTTGATGAATTTCTATGTGATAAACATGAAATTTGTGTTTTTTGAGAACTCTTCTCACACTTCCTCTACTTAAATCTGTTTGTCTAGCAATTACTCTAGTGTGGGAATTTTCAGCGATAGATCCTAATACTAAAAACTCAATATCTTCATTGCCAGTTACCGGTTTACTTTTATTAGGTTTTGGATAGGCAGTGTTACCTGTGGCTCGAAATGTTTGTAAAAGCCTTTCAAAAGCTCTCGTATCAGGTTGGTTGCGATCAGGGTACTTTTGGGCATAAACCCTGGAAGCCAAAAGACAGTTTTCATGGCATTCTCCTATGGTCAACACCATATCCACTCTTTCATGCACTGAATATTTCATTGTAATGAAAAAATCATCAATAGTTATAAACACTGTCGTATTTTGAAATGCGTCAATATGACAGAAATGTTTATAAATCAAAGAATTCTAACTGAGCGACATGAGTTAATGGCGTAATTTCTAAAAATGTAACAAATACACTAATTTCTCGAAAAGTATTGAAGTAAGGTATAGGGAACCCTAATACATTTCGAACTATTGTCAAAAGACTATTCCATTCCGATAAAAATTTCTTGGGCGTTGTATTTAAAATAACAAAGATATATTTACCTTTGAAGTTTGTTAACTTTACGCGTTATTCTTTGTATTTTATAAATTATGATTTGAAACAATAAACAACAGAATACGTACTTCCAAATATCCTTATCACGATGACCTAGATTAGATTGTCTCATCTTTTCTGAATCGAAAAATACTTGAATTTTTTGACAACCCAACATTTTCAAAAATGTTAAATATTTCGGAAACTGTAAGGTTTAGGTATAGGGAACTCTAATGAAAGTCTACCTTATTTTTACACCTTATTTTAAAAAAAAATTAAAAAGGAGGTTATTCCATTTAAAATAATATAACTTTGATAAGTAACAAGTTTGTAGATCACCCTGTATAAATCAAACTAATTTTAGATTGTAGTCCTTGAAGGCTTACATATTCTCGCCCAAACAGATTTTGAAAAAATTCAGTCGTTTGGGTGCTAGAGACCGACGCGTAGGTGGTGGCCCACCCTGTATATATATATATATATATATATATATATATATATATATATATATATATATATATATATATATATATATATATAATTTATTTTATTTAAAATTAACTTTTAAAGTACGTACAGTAAAAGATTAACTCGAGTGGGACCCACGACCTCCACTTTGCTAGAGTGGGGCTCTTCCATCTGAGCTATCGAGGAGGCAAATCACAATCGATTCAAGCTTGAACTGTATGTACTTCCCTAGTTACGATGTATTATAATTTTTATACACAGAGTGAAGGATCAGAGTCAACTTTTTGTGAATATCATGTGAGCCCGCAATTCGCTAAGGTTTCGCAAATGACAACACGTGACTGATTGTTAATTTTTTATTTGCTGTATGCAACAGTAATAGATTACTATAGAAATTGGTTTAGTGAACGCACAGAAGTTCAATTTAGTAATCATTAACTGTATTTTATTTAAAATTAACTTTTAAAGTACATACAGTAATAGATTAACTCGAGTGACTTGAGATACTTTAATCTCTTATCTGAGCTATCGAAAAGTCACAATCGATTCAAGCTTGAACTGTATGTACTTTAGTTCGATGTATTATAGTTTTATACAATAAGTTAACCGTGATCCTTCACTCTGTATATAAAATTATAATACATCGTAACTAGAAGTCATACAGTTCAACTTGAGTCGATGTGACTTGCCTCGTGCTCAGATGGAAGAGACTCTAGAAAGTAGGTCATAATCTTTACTGTATGTCTTTAAAAGTTAATTTAAATAAATAATTAATGATTAAATTGAACTTGTTCACTAACATATATTTATATATATATATATATATATATATATATATATATATATATATATATATGTGTTTCTATTTAGATTTCAAGTATTCATGTTTAAATAAGACATTTTTTCTTTAAAACTGTGTAATTAAACGTAAAATTAATTCAACGTTTGAACGTCCTTTGTTTTGTCAAGAATTTATTTAATAATAAATTCTTGACAAACAAAGGACGTTCAAACGTTAATTATTACGTTTAATTACACAAGTTTTAAAGAAAAAATGTCTTATTATATATATATATATATATATATATATATATATATATATATATATATATATATATATATCGAAGTACGACATATCCGTTATTAAAGGAGATATCAAAAACAGTTATTTACAAAAATTATAGGCAACTTCAAACTTCACATTATAAGATTATTTTCGTATTTACAGGATGTTACATATTACCAGGGTGAACCAAACATTTTTTTTTTAATGGGACACCCAATATATTAGTTCAAATTTAGATTAAGCTCATCTCCCCCATACTTCCAATTTATGGTTTCATTACATTATACAGGGTATTTCAAAAGTTATGGTCAATTGTACACGAAAATCATTCTCATTACAACGTCCTGTATACGTACCCTAGACAGAACAACCTAACAATAATTTTTTCCACGCATAACTTCTTGACATTGGTACAGTAGTGTTACGAGAAAGTGCTATTTCTTTATTATTGCACCAACTGAATATAGAGCGAGCCAAAACTCGAACGTATGATTGTGTCAATTTTTTCAAATGAATCACCCTGTATTTTATTTTAAAAAGTGAAAATACACTTTATGTTCTTTCATTTTTATTAATCACTCCCTATATTTAAAATCATTCATTTCTGAGATATTTTCGGGGATAATATAACTAGTGTTATGATTATCATCGCACTCGTTCAATTTTCATCGGTTTTAACTCCAGTTATCACCGATTATTAATCAAAACACGTGTTATATTTGGTAAGAGAATATAATGAACGTTAATAGAAAATATATTTTTTAAAGTTTACAATTTTAAACGATCTGTCACTTTGGAAGTAAATATTACAGTTGCAAGTTAATCAATACAATTATTTATTTCTTTGGAACTTTTTGTCACTTTGACAGTAAACTATTTTATTCATTAAAATCGTGTCACAGTCAACATGCGGTGATAAAATTATCACCGATTTGATAGCCTATTATGCGATTTTGTTTTTGTATTTTAACCAATGAAAGTAATCAAAAATGTACCTTGTGACATGTGAACTATATTCTCAGTTTAATAATAGAAAGAGATTTTTTAACAATTTCTATTATAACAGTTAGCCGTGAACAAATGACAGATAAATATTATTCAGTAATAATTAGTTGCTTGTCATTTAACAAACTTCTTTGAGATTGTGTAGTGTTTATTAATTTGTAAACACTTAAATACTGTTTGAAATGAACTTTCCTGTTGAAGAATTAACAGACATGACATGGATACTGGGAGAATGTATGAAAAATTGTTTATTAGCGCAACGAATTTACAAAGATAAGGTATCCCGCACGAAGACAACCCGAGAAAATAACGTTGGAAAGGTTAGTAGATCGTTTTAATCGTACGGGTTCAGTAGTTTATGAAAAAAAGGATAGGACAAAACCTGTACTTAACGAGGAAAATGAATTTAACGTGATGCTTGAAGTTACGCATAATCCACATGTTAGTACACGTGAAATCTCGCGTCAGCATGATGTTGGTGACAGGTCCGTCCGAAGAATACTGCGTAAAAATAAGATGCATCCATGAAATATCCGGTTGCATCAAGAGTTACTCGAAGATTACCATCCCAGAAGGGTTGCTATTTGTGAATGAGCTCAACAACAAATCCACAATCAGGCGGATTTCTTTGTTTTTGTCCTCTTTGGAGAAGAAGCCACGTTTCATAAAAATGGTACTGTGAATAGACACAATTTCCATTATTATTCGACAAGTAATCCCTATCTTATGGCAACTCATAGTCAAACTAGGTGGTCTTTGAATGTTTGGAGTGGTATAGTTGGATATCACATAATTGGACCACATTTTTTCGATGGAACATTCAATGGTCAGGTTTATTTGTACTTTTTAGAAAATCATTTACCATTACTGTTGGCAAATGTTCCTCTTAACATTCGTCAAATAATTGGTTGTGACACGATGGAGCTGCGGTACATCACACTAGATTAATTCATAATAAGCATTCCAGAGTATTAATGTAGAAATGTTAAAAAATGGCAGTCGAGAATTTGGAGATCGACTGCAATGCTGTATTGATGTTTTCGGTGGACATTTTGAACATTTATTGTGAAATTTTACAATTTTGTCTTAATAACCGATGCTTTTTAAATTTTTTATAATAATTTGTCACACTTTTATTTGTTCACGGCTAACTTGTTATAGGCAATACAAATTTTAAAAAAAATCGCTTTCTGTTATTAAATTGAAAATATCTCAGAAATTAATGATTTTTAGCTATAGGGAGTGCTTAATAAAAATGAAAGAACATAAAGTGTATTTTCACTTTTTAAAATAAAATACAGGGTGATTCATTTGAAAAAATTGACAAAATCATGTGTTCGAGTTTTGGCTCGCTCTATATTGAATTGGTGCAATAATAAAGAAATAGCACTTTCTCGTAACACTGTACCCGTGTAAAAAAGTTATGCCTGGAAAAAAATAGTGTTAGGTTGTTCTGTCTAGGGTAGGTATACAGGACGTTGACATGAGAATGATTTTCGTGTACAATTGACCATAAATTTTGAAATACCGTGTATAACTTAATGAAACCCTATATTGGAAGTATGGGGGAGATGAGCTTAATCTAAATTTGAAATAATATTAAGGGTGTCCCATTTAAAAAAAGTATGTTTGGTTCACCCTGGTAATATGTAACACCCTGTAAATACGAAAATAATGTTATAATGTGAAGTTTGAAGTTGCCTATAATTTTTGTAAATAACTGTTTTTGATATCTCCTTTAATAACGGATATATCGTACTTCGACGCACTAATGTCGCACCCTATATATATATATATATATATATATATATATATATATATATATATATATATATACAGGTATGGAAAAATATTATTGCGGGTCTGACTTATAGTAAGCTAGACAGAAACCCAATAAGCATTATATGAGTGTGAGAGAGTCATAACTTTACCAATGTTGCCACTTGTACATATTTGCATGTAGGCACAAAATATGAACTACATAAGTCTCCTTCAATCTAGCTTCAACATTTCTAACGATAGCAAAGCAATTCAAATGATGTTGAAAAGTCGCGTGTTCTTTGAAACTATTAACTAAATAAAAATTATTGTTAATTTTATTAAATACATAAATAAAAAGTTTACCTCGAGTAGGATTTGAACCTACGACCTGTACTTTGCTAGAGTACTAAATACTTTACACTTAAACATTAAATGATAATACCTCAAACATCGAACTTTATTGTAATTGCGAAATTATGACATGGTTCGATTACTGCTCGTAGAAAAACCAAGCAGAAACTTACGAGAGCTACAAACAAGAACATTAACATTTACATAAGGTTTAACTTTAGCATTATAATTCTTATTGAAAAACCAACTATTTTTAAAAATGAACAGAATACACTTTTTTCAAAACTCTACTTTATAAGATTTTCGAAAAGACTTCCACTTTGCGCAAGGCAGTAACCCAATCTGTGATAAAATTCAGTTCGGAGGAGTAACTGCACTTCTCATATCAATTAGAATTTTATCTATTATATCAAAATTTAAAAAAAATACAAAGATATTCATTTTATCCAATAAATAAAATCTTAATTTAATCACTTTTAGTAATCATTTTAATATTAACATAAATTGGAGCTAAACCAGCTAAAGATCCATTTATTTTAACAGGACAAATTTTAACTTCATTATATTTTTTATTTTTCCCAATTACATACTTAATATCAAAACTGTGAGATAAAATTATATTTAATTAAGTTAATAAACTTGTTTAAGTATATATTTTGAAAATATAATAAAGAGCTTATATGCTCTATTAACTTCACTATAATTAATTAACTACATAATTTGGACAAAAATATACAATTCGGGACTTGCAAAAACACTGATTTTTAATTCTTGTTGACAGTAGCAATTAAATGTGTCTACTCAAAAGACGCATGTATGGCATCAGCGCTTTTAGTGTGTTGTGTATTCTATCTCACTTAGCACGATAAGATTTTTCCAATATATATATATATATATATATATATATATATATATATATATATATATATATCATATATATATATATATATATATATATATATATATATATATATATATATATATATATTAGTAAAAATCCTAATACAAAATGCCGTACATGGCTTCAGAGTCCATCCGGAGCAACACAAAGAATGTGCACATCTGGCAACACAGAATCACACAGGTATCGTATAGTCATGTGTAACTAAGTAAAACGCTAAGAAATCGGTATGTCAAATTGACGATATTAATTATTAAAATACAGAGTTGTACTTAAAAGTAATTCATATCATTAGACAAACGCAAAATACATATCAGCATACTCAGTTGTACTGAATTCCATTGTTCTAACAAAGAAACGGAAAACAAGAACACACAAACGATAACCACAATGAGAAAACAAGTACGGTACTGATGACACTGGAAATCTGCCAATTCGCATGACATATCATAATTGTCAAAATTGTTGAAATTTGCAGTGTTGACAAATTGTCCGAATTTACAAGAGATGCACTTTTATAAATGTTTAAAAAGTTAATTACTGGAGTGCAATGAGAATTAAATGAAATACGACTTTGCAAAAGTCTTAAAATGTTAAACGTAATTGCCAAAACAAATAGAATTGAAATAAAATATGCATATTTGTGACCCAAAATTTCCAACTAAGATCGCCACGTGTGGTTTTTCCAGTATTTTTTGGACACCATTTGTGTGTGTGTATATATATAAATAAAATAATGTAAACAGTTAAGCACTCTAAGAAAGAAATCAAACTTCTTTTATAAACATTTTTTTATTTACCTGGTGAGAATTTGCGGTCAATTTAAATAACCATCAATAAACTCTTAAAGAATTCAGTAAGAGATAATTTACTTTATAAAGCTGGTGTTCCTTGTAGTGATAACTGATAAGTTATAACAAACCTTACCTACTTCCTTATCATACGACCGTGTCATATCGAGTTATGACAATCAAACCATTTTAGTTTTGATTATTTAATTCAGTAAGGATCGATTACAAAAAGGTGGGACAGGTTTGAATTTTTTTAAGATCGGGATTAAGAAGCATGATTGGTGCATACATCTGTCAAAAATAATCCTGGCTTAACCCACCGTTGTACAACCGCTTCTAGGTATTTTAATACTAAGTTTCAAATAAAACGTAGTAATATGAAGCTTACGCTATATATTTTGAGATGCCACGAAACTAGAGAAGTTGAGCTGACAACACTGCATTTCTAAATAGCACCATCCTTAAGTAGTAAACTCTGCCTGTCAGTTGAGTCGCTGCTGTCATAGAGGAGTACATACGATTTGTCATCGACACATGGACTTGTTCAGAGAATATGTGCGCGCAATGATCTACTGCGATTTTAACGTGTACAATAAAGTCTTGAACGATTGCAAATCGTATTTGGTGATGAAAGTCCTTCATGCGCAACTGTGTTTCCCTGGTATAGCGAATTTAAAAGAGTGCGGATAGCGCTTGTTGCCGCTGGAAACTTTGAGAGAGTGAGACGTATGATCAACGAAGATCCAAGATGCATTTATCAAGCGAATGAGGCAACTCTTGGTGTTGGATCCGCAACAGTATATCCAATTTTACATGGTCACCTTCGGATGAAAAAATTGTTACTCGTAGGTTGCCACACACTCTTAACGATTTCCAAGAGGCAGAGCGAGTAAGAATCGCTCGGAGACCGTTAGAAATGTTAAATAATGGTGGACACTGTATTCTATTTAAAACAGTAACAGGTGATGAAACTTACATCCCATTTTACGATATTCCTACCCGCCATGAGAGACGTGTGTGGATCTACAATGCACCAACACCAACAATAGCCAAAAAGCAAAGGGCTGTTACGAAAGTTATGTACGCAGTTTCCTTTGGTAGTACAGGATTAGTAAAAGCAATCAAGCTGGAAAAACAACGTACAGTAACAGCTAACTGGTACACCACAAAATGTTTACCTGCAGTTCTTGAGTCAGTCAAATTTCGCATCACGGAAACGCGTCGTCACACAGCAGACAGTTGAATCTGTACCTGAAAATAATGTAAAAGTCAATGAACATCCCTCTAATCACCTGATGGTTATGTGTGATTTCTGGTTGTTCTTTAACCCAAGGAAACATTTACGTGGTCGACGTTCACGACGGAGGATGAGATAGAAGAAGCGATTAATCGATTTTTTGAGAGCATTCCAAAAGATGACTAGCTACGTTGCGCAAGTTTCGGTTACAAAAGTGCGTTGATGCAGGAGGTGATTATTTTGAACATAAATAAAATCATTTTCGTAAAAAGACTTGTAGTTTTCTTGTATCTCAAAATAAATAGCGCGACCCTCGTATCTTATCTCTATTTATTCATATAAATGACAAATGTTGGCAACCTTGTGCTTGTAATTGTTATGTTGGCAAGGTATTATGAATTTTCTGTGCAAATAAAAATTAAACAGCTACTCAATTTTTAAATGTCTGATAAACGCGTTTTTGTAACCGTGGGTACCACAAAATTTGATAAGCTAATTAAAACTGTATCAAGTAAAGAAATACTGGATAGTCTTAAACAGTTGGGTTATACAAAAGTCCAATTCCAAACAGGAACTGGATTACATGAAACAGTAGAACATGAAAGTATCAAATTGGCTTATTCTACCTATTTTGAAAATTTTGATAGTGAAATTTTAAAGTCTGATTTAATTATAAGTCATGCAGGAGCTGGTAGTTGTCTACAAGTGTTAAGACACAAAAAACCATTAATAGTTGTAATAAATGATGACTTAATGAATAATCATCAAATAGAATTAGCGGAAGAATTAGGAAAGCAATGTTTTGTATATTATTGCACATGCCAGACTTTGAAGGAAACATTATTAAAAGACATTTCTAATCTTCGACCTTATCCAACATCACACCAGAATGTATTCGCTAGTTATTTAAATAAATGTATGGGATTTGTATAAATATTAAAATAATAAATTATAAATTTTAATTATACTTAGAAACTGTTTATACAAACATAACAAAATATTTATTCTTAAACTAGCTTTTTTGCTTCAAAGAAACTCTTTAAGTGCTTCATTTGCCATGCACCCATCATTAATAAAATTGCAGTTTGTGTTAAAGACCACCACAAAACTCTCGAGTTTGTGCTTTCACTTGTTTGTCGGAATCGTTCTTCACGGTACTACAAATAAACCATTCATAAAAAAATGAATTAATGAAATATAATTATACCTTTTGATAATTTTGTTCTTTTATGATTTGGTCAACTTGATCTAGCAATTGTCTTACTCTTAACTGAAGTTCAGAAAATTTTTCTTTTTGTACCACATCTCCATAATTAATTGCATGCTCGCCTACTTGAATATCAAGGTGTACTCTTAACTGAGACCCACTAAACCATGCAGTACTGTTCGAAAACATGCAAATCACATGTTCACCAGGTGTATGTGAGGTAAAAGATATTCTACCCTCAGAACTGTATACACGAGATAACAGAGTTTTATCATCCGGATCCCTAACCTCGACGTGCATACCAATGCCAGGTGAGGACGGCATATAACCACCACTTCGAGGGTCATACAATTCAACTTTGTAATTTACTAAAAGAACAAGACATTCATAAAATGTGCATTTATATAGTTATTCCCAAATTACCTATGACATTTGTTTCATCAGGGATTTCTTCTATAAAACATTTTCTTTCTGTTTCTCCAATGTGAAAATATAAACCTGATACATGATGTAATATTGAAATTGTTAATAAAAATATTAAATTAACTAAATTATTCATAATATATTTTAGAACGTACACATACACGTCACCTACAAACCCGATATTTTTATCAACAGAAAAGGAAAGGTGTTAGTTTTATTTTAACCCATGCTACGTTGCCAAGTACAAGCTAATTATACCAACTTAATAATAATAACGTATTATAAATCGAATAACTAACCAAGGTTACAGTTTTATGCTCATGAATTCAATGTTTTGACTTTCATATGTGTAAAGCACTTTTAATTAAAGTATTGTTTTAGTGTAAAAAAATCGATGTAGTGTTTTCAACGGATTTACACGTTTTCAGCATATTTAAAAACATCTAGACATTGATAATTTGATGCGTGCGCGCGCGTGTGTGTATGCGTGTGCGCGCGTGTGTGTGTGCGCGTGTGGGCGTCGCCGTATGTTTGTATGTGTGTGCGTGTTCCTGTGTGTGCGTGCGGGTGTATGTTTGTGTATGCGTGTGCATGTTGGGACCGCGCTCGTGTGGGTGCGTGCCGCGCGTGTGCGCGTACGTGTGTTCGTGCGTGCGTACGCATGGCATGTACAAGTGCACTTTTAAGAACATTGGTTCCCCACTATGGATTTGTGGATGGTGGTTTTTAACGATGACCATATAAAATTTAGTCCCGAAAATAAATGTTTATCTATGATACCTATTCTAGCTGTGTGGCATGAAGACTCATTAGGAGGATTTATGTAAGGGAAGGCCCATTATCTAGCAGGTATACTCGCCAAGACATCGGGATTTATCTATACTGTCTGTTTGATAATAACGGTACTAGTTTAGGTTCCACTACAAGAGAGTACAAGTTCAGTTTGCGCACCAAATGAATTAATGACTACTAGGTTTAGGTTTTTTGGTTGTAGTCCCTGCTTCTGATGGTTGCAAAAAGTTGAATTTTGTACCAATTTATTACCTACTTTGATTTTTTTATTTCAGTCCAAAATTGAGACAGCTAACAGGGTGTTTATATGGGGAACCAAAGGTGGATCCACCGAAACCAGAGTTTTTGTGAACGGTGGAAGCATTTGAATTAGGAGCCATACAGTTTATCAAACTTTTCGTATCAGCTGTCATTGCCGTAGCCGGCTTTACGAGTATATAAAATACTTACGTTCAAAAAGAAAATACTTTTGAAAAACTAGAATTTTACAATTGAATAAATGATGAGCAATATAATCAGCAAATTTTTAAATTCGGGAAATACTCAAAATATTAATAAATGCGCTTTCTTTCCTTGGTGCACACGAACTTGAATTTAGAGGCTATGATGAATCTACAGGTTCATCAAATAAAAGTAATTGCGTCGATCTAATATGCTTATTAGTTAAATGCGATAATGCATTAAATTTTATTTTAAAATTCTGTTCAAGGGTAATGTTGAAGAAAACAATGTAATTATAAGTACAGGTAAAGTTGTAATGAAGAGAATAACTAAAATTACAGAAAGCGCTTTATAGCGATTATTCGATAAAACCAGGGCTGTAGCAAATGTTGTTCATCTATCTGAAACGGTACGTTATGTATCAAAACTGGAGACATAAAAGAGCGATTTTAATGTTTTTTTCAAAATTTCTTAGCTTTGGATTGCAATATTGCTTCATTCTTCTTCTCAGAACTTTAAATTTAGAGGCCGATAAGAAATGGTAAAAATAGCTTTACTTGGAATTACAAAATAAAATTGGTTCATACGATTTATGAATATCAACAGCCACAGATCTTTTTGAATTATTTGTAGATCAGCTAATATTGTTTTGAGCATCAAGAAGATTACTGAATTTAAATCAATCGTTTCATCCAAGACAGTAAAATTTAACACAATTTGGGACGAATTTATGCTACTATCTATTGGGACGACACAAGGTAGAAAAAGAAGTCGCCTTAGTGAAGTCCCAGTTCCATAGGAAAGGTTAAACAAAAACAATGTGAATGGCTTATGGAAATCTATAAAAAAACTTGCTGTTGTATAACATAGCTTTTTACACTGAAATGAGAAGATTCTATGAGAAAAAATACTTTCCCATTTAGTGCTGTTGTCTATCGAAAAAAGTTAGTTATGGAACTATCGTTTCAGCAACATTTTTATAAAGTAATTGATGAATTTGCGAAGAAAGGTAGAAGGATAATCTCTTAGTTCCAAAAATAATTATTTATATCACGAGGCCAGGGACGATAGTTTTGCGAGTATGAGCAGAATTGCAATTGTATTTCTACTCATACTTGCAAAACTATCGTGTCTGAATTACATACATAAAATTTCTTGTGCTAACGTTATCAACTCATAAACATATATTTAAATTTTTTTGGCAACTCTTAAAATGTTTTTAACGTGTCAAATGGTTCTACTATCTATAGTCAGCCGTCAGCAAATGTTTATGTATAAATAATCCACATTGAAAGAAACTAAAAATGTTACCGTGTTGCCTTGCTTGGACTGCTGGGTTTTCTGGACGATTTTAGGGATTGGAAAGTTAGTATTACCGAAGGAAAGCACAAAACGTAGGTTGCATTAGGAAAGACCGGGTTGGTTTAGACACTAACATTTTATAAAAAAACTGACTATTCTATTTTCAGGTTCCTGTGTATGTTAGGGTTTGGTATATATGTGAAATTGTTATCAATCCTGATAATGCTGTGCTTTTCATGACATTTCCAATATTTTGAGGACATGCATTTATCGAATGTAACCTCATACCCAGGGATACAATGGACATACTGTGGGGATGGAATGGATGACAGCAATTTTATTGAAAAAGTGTTTATTTACAAGTACTCATGAACAAAGTAAGTATAATTTTATTGTAAGGATACTACAATAATACAACATATCTTTGAATCGCGGACGTGTGCCTTTGTTGGTCCAGGTAGAATGGATCAATTGGAACAAATGCGGGCACTTCAGGGGCAACAGTTGTTTGTAAAATTTAATTTCGAAACCATCTGGCACCTTCTTTAGTATTCCCCCGAGGTAATTTAGCCCACTTTTGCTTTTTGTTGACAAAATCTTGACCGCAACAAAATCACGCTCATTTTCGATATGTTGCTCTCCTTCATCATCATCTGTTTCCTCCTATTCAGATGACGAATATTTTCGTTGTTGGGTCGTCTTCTTCATCGGAATCTTCTTCAACAAATTGTTTTCGTTACTTCACCAGTGTCTTCTTCTCAGACTTCGCTTTATTGGTACTTAGACAAAAGTGGTTGGCGTAGGTGTCAAGTAATAGGTGCAGCAGGAGGAATGGGTTCGCCTTCTTTTGATATTGATGGTGTTGGTTCAATAGAATCCTTCGGATCAGGACAGTCTGTGACTGAAGAACATAAAAAGTTATGATCTTGGAAAATCCATCTGTCGAATGGTGAGATTCTACATTTAAGAAAACCTGATTTAATATTTTCAGGAGTTACGGCTCTGTCTCATGGAACACAAGGCAGGAAGCGAATATATGGTCATAGTTTCATTTTGATGGTCCACTTATATATTGCTTCACTAGAATACTTCTTGAACGGACCGAACACGCAACGGTCCAACGGCTGCAGTCGATTAGAAATATGAGGAGGGAGCGTTAGAATGGTTATCACATTGTTCTTGCGAAAGTTTACTCTTTCGAAACTAAGCGATTCGTGATTGTACATAACCAATAAGACCGGTCTATCTTTATAACATCTGGTATTTGTTTGGAAGAAATTCAACGGGTTGCTGTCATCCATCGAGATTTATGGACTAGTCCCAGTGCTCCTGGTGGTACGCCAGCTATCACACGATTTTCATCAAAACGTACGTGACGAAAAAGATTGGAGGTAAAGCACTTCCGCTCGCAGAAATTATGCCAACTTATGTCACCAGCTCGACATATTCCCTGGATGAGGCTTGTCCTACCTAAATAAATCCTTTTTATTATCATATCTGATTTATGATTGATTGAGGTGCCTCACTTGGTTTTCATCTTCTTCCCGATAACTTTTTGAACTAAATTCATTGTAGTGATGCCTGTTTTATCCAAGTTCTAGATATTTGGTGGCTGAAAATTCGATAGTGCCTTCACACTCTCTAGATTGTCTAAGAAACAGTGGATCTATTGAATTCCGTCATTCTTGCAAGAGATTCTTCTTCTGGCTTTCTTAAAGAAAGACTATTCTTCATAAATCCTGTAAACCAATCTTCTCCAGCTTATTTATTTTATTTCCATTCTTCAGGACGTTTAGTATGATTCTTCTTCACTGGCTATTCTGCATTTATTAGAATAGCTTAGAATTATTTACAGTTCAATGAGTAATCTGTAAACTCATATCGTCCAGCTTTTTATAATTTGGTTTCAATTCATCAGGACGTTTAGTATGATTCCTTTCATCGAACTGGAAAGCTACCTTCCTGCATTTATTAGGAGTTACTCTGTAGAATGTTTTTTAACAGTTCAATGAGTAATCAGCTAAGGCACTCTGCATATCGTCCGAGAAAACCGGTCGTTTTATAATTTGGTTTCAAATCCATATTTCTTTGGACCTTTATGTAATTCGTGAATCTCGATTTTGTTACATAGTGCGCGAAATCTGAAGTAGTCCATTGTAGCCCCTTGTCGAGGTCTCCCCAATATTATGTAATAATACCAGTATTTAAATAAATGGTTAAATAATTTTCAGTTTGCTACACTCACGATGCCACGCACTTCACTGATATAATATGTAATCAAATCTGCATACTGCATTCTTCACATTAGAACTTGGAAGAGTACATACCGTGCTCTAAATTGAGCAAGGAAAATCACTCTGCTTACATAAAGAACAAAATTTGATAAACGTACTTAAGTGTGTACTAAATCGAAATGTATAGCTACAACTACACATGTCATGAGCGAAAGTAAAAAGGAAAAATAATAGTTACAGTGTTAGCGTATGTTTACTAAAACTGTAGGTTACCTTCTTCCTTATATACTGAGGATGGTAATAATTACTTGGTATGTACTTCATTCTCTCTTTTTTAGAACAGTTACTTTTATTGTAATTCGCCAGAATAATAGATAATAATAACAGAATAATCTCCAAGACACTAAATCTTTTAAAACTCCTGACCAGTTACTTTGAGAATTTCAACTTATAATACTGATGAACATAGTTTTGGGGGTTTTCTCCCACGCAAGTTTAGCGTTAGATTTAGATTCTACTTGGCTGTTATACAACTCTCTTTGCTCAGATTATTCTGTACTTTTAACTTTTATGTAACTTTTATTATTGATGTTTCGTTGTTCATTTAGGTAAGTTGAAGAACCAACACCAACAATTAGTGATTGCCAACTGTATAATAGTAGTATTGGTCACGTGGTTTTCCCACTTGAAGACTAGATAGTTTGTAGTAGTTGATGTAATGTGAGCAATCCATGAGTACCTATAGAAAATTATTAAATAAAGACGAAGTAAAAATTTATAAAACTAACTAGCATTCCGACGCACTTTGTTACACCGCTTAGTGAATATAAAAATAGACAACGCAAAAATACTTCCCCGTATACAAATGTCCCTGTATATCAAATTTCATTAAAGTTGGTTAAGCTGTTGCGGATTTGATTGATGATCCCTCTCCCACTTTTTTCGATAAAAAAATAGATGTGGCTTATCCAACGAAATTTTCGATGCACGTTATTAATTTATTTAGCTAGTTCCCACAAATTATTCATTCTACTATTTCGTATGTCCCTTTGAGTCAAAAGGAGATAGACACAATCTAAAACGTAAGGATACTTAGTACTTACATAAATTAATGACGTGCATCGAAAATTTCGTTGGATAAGCTATAACACAAAAATACTCTGTGCATTAAATTTCATTAAAATTTGTTTCTTCTTTTCTCAGTTTAGGGATTACCCCCCTCCCCCTATCAAATAACAAAATTAATAAAGCGAAACTTTAACAAACGTACAAATATCACACCAAAGTTTCATTTCAATCGGATTAGGGGTTTAGGAACGCGTAAAGGACAAACAAAAAATGTTTAGGCATGGATTTACGTTTTCTGTATTTTAAAAGTATGTGAACTGTGAACTATTTATAAAATAGTATCTATATCTTTAGATAATCCAAACAAAATGTATCTGAGCATATATCTAGATACATAGTGTATCTGCATCTATATCTAGATACTGAAAAATTGTGTCACAGCACTGTGGCAAAACGTAGCTAACTTCGCGTTGGATTGTTCTTTCATCGGCGGCCATTATTTATTTGTAGTTCGTTTTCGTTTTCTAAACTTGTATTTGTTTTAAACTTTTTATATCACATAATATTAATTGTAATGCGGGCCAGTGAATGGTATCATGGTCAATAACACCCACTGTTACGAAAAATTGTTTGAAATGTGTTTTTTTTATTTTAAAAAGTTGTATCAATGAAGGAACCTTCAGCGTCCCCACCGGTTTCGGCTATGGCAACTCCAACAAATGGCAGTGGTAACTTGGTGGATGAATTTGAAGAAGCTTTTCAGGTAATAAAATTTGTAAGTGATAATATTTTCAGTAATGATTATTATGCAGCATTGTCTCAATGTACTTACTAAAGAAGAGGCTGTTGGTAGCACAGACAAAGATGATATTCGAACTGAAATTGAACAGACAACTCTACGGTTTATTGACTTGGCACGTCAAATGGAAGCATTCTTCCTTCAAAAACGTTTCTTATTATCTGCCTTAAAACCAGAAATGGTAATTAAAGAAGATATTAATGAATTACGTTTAGAATTAACAAGGAAAGATGAATTACTAAAGAGACATTATGAGAAAATAGCCGTGTGGCAAAATCTTTTAGCTGATTTGCAAGGTTATGCAAAAAGTCCGGCACAAAGTACTTCATCACAAGGCTTGATTAATAATGGTAGTTCAGTGCCACCTTCACCTATATCAAATGTACCAGGAAATCAAACTCCAAATCAAATGATGGTGTCTGGTATGTCTCCTACAATGCAACAAATGCAGCAACAGCAACTTCAGCAAATGCAACAGCAGCAACAACAATTGCAATTGCAACAACAACAACAAATACAGCAATTGCAACAACAGATGCAGGTAGACCGCCGTTGATCTCTTCAAGCGCATGATAATTGTTGTAGAATTTTTAGACTTGTTTATAATTTTATTTTCATATTTAACCAACTTTAAAGCAGTAAGAACAGCTTATATGAAAAAGAAATTTTCTAATTTTATAACATTCATTGCTCTTTTAATGACATGTTTTAACTTATTTTATCAAATATTGAGAATACTTGAAATTCATTAAAATTTCTTTTTTAAGTGTCTATAGCTATACTATAATGCCGAAGAGTCATCTTACAAGTTTTACAGGTGTAATGTAAATTTTAGTTGTTGATTCTGGCGGCATTTTATAATTTGTGTCTATGAAAGTTGCACTAAAGCAGAAAACTAGTTTAGGATGGAGAACGTTACTAATTTATGTGTGATTGACACTTGTACATAAAGCTTACGTACCTTTTGGATACAAAATTTTTTTTAATAACTGATAAAAAATGTTGGAACATGTAACATTTTCTTTATGAAGATATTTAGTGTAAATAAGGCTGCGTTATCATATCTTGCTTTGAAATCGTCTTCCGCATATAGGTTGGTTAATATGGATGGATAAACTGCGATATTTTGTTCAAAGTAAATTAGCTTTGTAGTATTTATGTTAGTTAGCTCTGTAAAATGGTGGGTGCTTAACATTTGATTAAGTAAATATCGCCCAAACTGATATTTATTTTAATAATAAAGTACAAAACGTGCCAATTATCGCTTATCATTTTATTAAAGGTAGTGTGTTTGTGACTAATTTCAGGGATTAGGTTTATATTTGGCCTGTTTACTAACTCTCAGGGTGTTTTAAAACGGCAATATTTGATAAATACATGTGATAAGGATTATTTTATAATTGTGTCTTTATGAACTGATGATAGTATACGTGTGCAGCTATGCTCATATGTGCCTTTTAGAGATTTTAATCATTGTTCTAGAGATTATGTATGTATTCATACAATCATATGAATAAGGTGGTGCCCTAATGTTTTATTTGCTATAAATTAGAGGGTTATTTGTTATGGCGATATATTTGTTTAGGGCACCTCCATATTATTATTTTTTTCTTTGTGGTGATACTTTTCTGGGATCTAATGTGTCGTTAGCAGCTAAACAATTCAATTTTTTCAGTAGTTACTAAATTTATATTTGGCCATTATTTTAATTTTCACTAACATTTAAATTTTTTTTTGTATGTTTAGCAAGTTATAGAAATAAATAATTAAAATGAGAAAAAACGCAGTTTTATTTATACAAAATTATTAATATTGGCAATTTTTCTATCATGTTTTTAAATGTGCATTGAGCTTTTTGTAATTAACTCACTGGTAGGTATACATTACTATGATGTACAACTATAACGTAAATTCTATATTTAGTATTTCATCTTTAGGTACCTCCTGGAATGAGTAGTTCTGGAGTTGGAGTAGGACCTGGAATGATGTCTCCTCAGCAAGCAATGTTTATGCAGCAGCAAGGGATGGGTGGAGCCAGAACACCATTCCCTCAACAAGGCGGGCTATTACAGGGACCTTTAGCATATTTAGAGAAAACCACAAGTAATATAGGTACAATAAAAATGCCAAATCTATAAAAATATTTTTAAATATAACTTCATAGGTATGACAGATGGACGAAGGTGACGCGGACGCGGGAGGGGGCGTGGCAGAGGAAGGGGTAGAGGCAGAGGTCGTGGCCGTGGGGCTTTGCCAGATTATGTATCCCCATAACCCCCTCCCGGAGCTAGGAACGGTCCTTGTATGCGTATTTAATTAATGCATCGTTCTTGGGGAAATCCGTGGATTAGAATAGCATATCTATGTATGCACATGTAATCTTATTGTTAAAGAAAATCAAAATCTACAAGCGTTTAAATGTATTTATGTGAATATGCTTGTTGTAGCAATGTTTAATTTTGAACTGCACATAAGTTTTGTTTAGTGTAAAATAATTTGCAATTATTTATTCAGTATTTACAATATTTTAGTCTTAAATGCAGTTAATTATAGAATTGTACATTTTAATTTTGATTTTATGGTCAGTATTTTATATACATATTTCTATTATTAGTTTATGATTAACAGTACTAGTAAGTAAATAAATATAGTATTAGAGTTAGCAGGTAGGCTTCTACCAATTATTGTCTAAAAATTTTTGTTGATATGTAACGTTACCGAATTATGATCAAAATTTGTGATAATTATAATAAAATATGTATAACAATGTAGCTAAGTTTATTTCATGTAAATAAAATGAGTTGTTAAAGATACTGTGATATTAATGTCCATATAATATGAATTTTTAATTGTAAGTTGTCTATTACTGATCTTGTTTTTGTTATTTATAATATTTTTTGGCCTGCTCAACCCACCTTTTGCCAATATTGCGTTTTCGCAATGTAAAATGTATAATTTTGTTTCAGTATGTTAATTGAGACATAAATTGAAATAATTAAAGGAGATGATTAAAACAAGGATTGCACTAACAGGAAAAACATTTCTGAATAAAAAATTTTTTTATGGTTTTTGTACTTGAACTTGATTTTGGTCAAAATTGACGTTTTTTTCATGCCCACCATTTTGCATGTTTTGTTTGAACTGTAATTAAAATTTTAAAACACAGCTCTAGGATGGATTAGTCTGGATGAACATAAAAATATATGCCACTCTATAATTTTTTAGTATTGCAATTACAAAAATGCAATATTCGCAAAATGTGGTGTTGGCAAAACGTGGTTTCACCACTATCAGATGTAACGCGTAAATCACTAATGCAGTATCTGCTTCTCAAAGTACCTGCAACATTGGGAATTTCCAAACCCTAGCAGCGGATGTTGGATAAGTACCTAAAATTTTACAAACAGTTGAAGGTATTTTACCTGTGAAAAATCAAAGAGGCCATACATATGCAAGACCAATCAACGAAATTCGGTTTGACAATGTCGGGCACCTAGTGGGAAAACATTCACTAAATATTAGAACATGTAAAGTTTGCAAAAGTACAACATATTATCATTGCATAAAGTGTAATGTATTTTTGCATTCAAAACGTTTTTCCACCTACCACCAAAAATAACCCTAGTTGCCAATATGTCATTTTTTTTGTAGTTTTTCAAAAAAAGTCCGTTTATGTGTAGTATTGGTTATATTTGAATATCAATAAAGCTGTTTCATAAAAATTTTCTTTTTTTATTTAATGGGTTAAACATGAATTCATAAAGTAATGTTTACCTGTTCAAATTTTTTATCATGTCTAAGAAATTGGAACACAAATGAAATGAAGCAAATGTGTACAGTGCAGCATTTTAATGGAAATGTCATGTGTTTTCAAATTATTCAGGAACGTGGATGGTTATTTTAATAGTAGCAAATTGATGTAAGGGTGACTATGATTTTTAAAAAAAACGTCTAACCAGATTTATTTTTATGTATATCAATATTTTGGATAAAATTTTAGTCTTGATGATTGGCTATCGGCAAGTAGAAAAAATATTATGTACCAATGAACGTATTGATGCTGCTTGCCACAAAATTATTATAAAAGCAAAATATAGGAAAGGAAAAATAAATATCGTGTGGAATACCACATGACCTTCCAACGTACAAATTGGAAATTAAAAGAAATGAAATAATTTTTTTAGGATAATTATACAACCTCTTTTATAATAAGTTCATTACAAAAATACACAACATTGTAAAAACAAAAACAATCTTCCAAAGTTGCCCACTTCTATAAGATATCAATACAGTTCAACCATTTTCATTCATATTTAATTAATTTTTACTTACCTTGCGTTATATTAAAAAACTTTATAAAGAAAAGTTATGTAAAATTCAATTTTCATTAGAAAATATGTTTACACTTTTTCTTATAAAATTAATCGTTATTCGGATATTAAAAAAATTTAAACTAACACTTAAATTCTACCTTAAAATAAAATACGCGTCATATCAAAAAATTGAATAGAACATAATTAATCGATATGTTTAAGATCTATATCTAGGTATTTTTATATCTTTGAAATATGCAGCTGTGTTAGAAATATTTGATAAAAACCGTGTTTTCGCACCCTCGTGTGTGTGTGTGTGCGCGTGCGTGTGCATGTGCGTGTGTGTGTGTGTGTGTGTGTGTGTGTGTGTGTGTGTGTGTGTGTGTGTGTGTGTGAGTGTGTGTGTGTGAGTGTGTGCGTGCGTGCGAGCTTGCGTACGTGCGAGCTTTCGTGCGAGCGTGCGTACGGGTGTGCGTGCGAGCGTGCGTACGTGTGTGCGTGCGTGTTTTCGATTGATCCTCGTGCTAAAGCCGTGCTTGTCGATTGTATGTAATTGTAGGCACTATTGTTTTGACTAAAAGCTATAATTGGAAAACGCTGCTCGCTATGCCCAGTCCGTGGAATTATGTTTAATTAGCTTTTTGACAGATGTACTTATTTATGATAAGGTCAGGCTTGCATGTAAAATAATATAGAGGTGAAACTAACTAGCTAATGTGTTTTGCTACTACACGTATCACAGTATTGAAGATTCTGTTTATGTATTAGAAAACGTACTACAGTCTCGAAACAGAATGCAAATAAAATTGAAGGAAATGAATACGGTACAACTTCTGTGAAGGAGCTGAAAGATTTGAAGCATGTGCAGCATTTCCAGAGCCGTGTTGAAACCAGTTAATTTAGGGCTAACCTCATGTCCATGTAATAATAGTGTCTGATAAAAGCTGTCAGGGGTTATTAGCTACTTTTATAGGTTGTTACAATATAATCGTTCAAGGTGAAGACGAAGAGGTGATTGTATCTCAAAAATCTCGATGATGATGATACTCTCCATGAAATTTCAAATAAAAATTAGATTACGTCACTCATATTTCAGATTAGACATTTTTTTAAAACGTTTAGTTGACATTGTTATTAATCCTAACTGATAAAAATCCATATAACGTGAACTACGTGTGTGTGTGTGTGTGTGTGTGTGTGTGTGTGTGTGTGTGTGTGTGTGTGTGTGTGAGCGTAATCGAGTATACAATAGTTTTTATGTAACCTGAAGATTCAATTATTTAAAAGTAATTTCCGCGTTAGCAAAATTTTTAAAATATTTGTGTTTTGAATGTAATTTTTTTTTGTAAGTACATGATTGTTAAATACGAATTCAGGTTTTTCTGTATTACTTTCTAAAATAGTTTAATGTTCTGTATGTAATCGACTGTTTATATCCAGTCATTCACAAATCGTATTTTAGTGAGACACGCTGTATAAAAAATTTCAGTTTAACATATGGTACAGTTGAAAGGAAAACAACTTCTAGAGGTAAGCGTATTATTTTTAATATATGTTTTTTTTTACCTGATATTGCTAACAAAAATGTCGATAAAGATTTTTAAAAATGTATTATTATGTTTATAGGATAACGTCATAAGATCAGCTCTACAAAATAGTAGGTACGCACGGATTTTAAACTTATAGTTATTGTTAATTCACGTATATAATAATAAACCATTAAAACCTTTTGCCTTTTATTTCCGTTATATCAACTTGATATTCTTAAAAACATGTTATTTTAATTTAACTCTGTGTTATATAAGTAATTATTACTTTCCATTCTTTTTAAATGGGTTTTTACAACTGTTAATGAACACATTACAATGAAACAATTTTTTTGTGTGTATGTAAATAAATCAGATATGATGTTCCGAATGTATCGGTGATGACTGTTTAGAGGATCTGCCTATACATAAAGCATCATTACATTAGGGTAGAAATTATTTATTATTTCACGTCATATTTAATTATACTTTAATGTGTTCAGTTTGAACTGTAATCTGTTTCCGCAAACTGTAAGACATAATGTCAGTTGATTGATTGAGACTGATCTGGTGATCGAGCGTGATTTGTTTGAGATTGATTAATTAATTAATTAATTTGTGTGTGTGTGTGTGTGTGTGTGTGAGAGAGAGAAAGAGAGAGAGAGAGGGAGGAAGAAACAAGATAGAGCAAGAGGGAGGTGTGCATTATGTGCTTCTGTTATAGAGAATGTTCATTAGTCTATACGCCACTAGATGGCGCTAAAATCAATTTTTACTCAAAGGGGCCAGGGCGGAGACCCTGATACAAGTCTTGTCTTACAAGAACCTCCTTATTAGAATACATTTTTGTATGATGGGGCGAAGGCCTACAGCTGTAAGATTAAGTTAGAACCCTCATACAATTGCATCAAGGGGGCCACGATAGGGGCTAAGCTCTACACTTATCTTATAAGGTTAGGTTCCCACACCATCTCCGGCCATGGGGCGAAGGCCTGAGAACAAGTTGCAAAGCCCTACACGTGTCGTACAAGAACCTCCTTATTCGAAATACAACGTTTTCTCGTATAGGTAAAAGATCATCCAATAGCATTTGACCATTTTAAAGCAATAGGATCGATAATTTTAATAATAATATCTTATTAATTATGCAATTTCCAACATTGTATGCGTGTGCAACCTCCAGGGGCACGGTTCTTAATATAGCCAGAAGGACCTTAATACCATCAAAAATAACCCTAAGACCAACATCAAGTCCAAGTTCAGGTCCACCCCCAGCCCCAAGACCTAGCCCAAGGCCTACATCTGCCCCTCAAGTGAGCATGTGCAAAAAGGATCTAATTAGGGTTGACCCATAGGGTAGAAAATATGCGTCCTATACGTGAGCTGTCATAAAATAGGGTGAAAAAACACGTCCTACACGTGAACTATCATAAAATAGGGGTGAAAATACACGTCCTATACGTAAGCGAGTAAAAATAATTAGGGTTGAAAAGGGCCTTCGAAAAGAAAGGGTTGAAAATACGGTCTCACACGTGGATGTGTAAAAATAGGGGTGAAAAAATACGCCCTACACGTAAGCGAGTAAAAATAAGGGTGGAAAATATAGTCGCCCACGTGGGCCTGACCGGAAGTGACGTCAAAATCCAAGATGGCGCATGGTGTCCCCTTACTACTCATTTACTTGCAACATTTTCAAAATACGCTGCCAGATTTACTGGAGGATTTACCTCTACAAGTTCGGAGAAAAGTAAAACCATAAAAACAAGGAAAAATCTTTTCCGTTTGACAAATTCTAAAAAAAATTGCAATATCTTGCAATAGCTTTCGATTCATTTTGACAAGTTACATGCGTCATCAGCTTCAGATGCGTTTTTCTCGCGAAAGGGTTTGGTTCTAGCGACTTCGATAAAGTATACCTTTCTTAACTGGAAAAGATAGGGAAAAAGATTTATCAAGCCTAAAATGACATACACCGTGCCACAAAAAGGTTATAGTGATTTTAAAGTCTCCTAATCGTCGCATGTGATGCCCTCTAGGAGATACAACAAAATCGTTCACAATTTTGAATTTCTTATCCCAAGAAACCCGCGTACACCAAATTTCGTGAAATTATCTCGAATTAGTCGAATGATATTAAAGA
Organism: Vesta saturnalis; assembly: GCA_036346205.1. Classification (NCBI taxonomy): domain Eukaryota; kingdom Metazoa; phylum Arthropoda; class Insecta; order Coleoptera; family Lampyridae; genus Vesta; species Vesta saturnalis. Next base: position 172,869 of record JARFJB010001990.1, read on the forward strand.
AAATGTGATTTATTTGTTCAACTTTGACACTGTAGCTCGGTTATTATCAACTTTTGGGCTCTATGTGGAAGCGCGTTGTAAAGACCTTTCCTACACACCCTGTATAACTACATATGTAGTGTGTCCCATTTTCGATGATATTTCGGGGTATCTCACTTACGAGTAAAGATACAGATTGCGGTTTTCACAATACCTTGCTACTTTTTTGTGAGAAGAACGCTGGTATAAACAAAACTTTCATAGCCCACTACATTTCTGGGATACAGGGCGAAATTGAAAATATTGCATTTTGAGACCCCCCTTGTATCTCCGTTATCCTTTAATATATGGGAAAGGTAAAAATTGGTTCTTATACAGTTTTTTACGTAGAATCCAGTGGCATAGTCGTATTTTTGCTGTAAGCTGTCAATTTATAGCTATAAATAAAACGTATGGTTTTTTACGGAACACCCTGTATATTTTTCTTGAACAGACTGCTCCAAACCATCCATGATTGCTGCGATTATAACACACAAGCAGCATTTTTTCTCACAACATATGGGAATACCTTTAGGACCACCTCCTCGCCAAATGTTCTATATTTTTGCAGCTCGATAAACAACATATGGTGAGTATAAGTCACCAGCTGCTGGTGCACAAAACATGATTGTAATGTTACTTTTAGTAATATTAATGTTATATGAATGTTTGATGCCTCTCTTCAATTTTAGTTTCTTGTTTCCAGGATCGTCGCTCAAATTACTCTCATCATCATTGAAAATATTCGGGAGATCGACATCTTCTAATGTTTTTGTAAGCTCATAATGATAATCAGTCCACATTTTTGCATCAACTGCTACTCGTGGCCGTTACATATTGTTTCCCAATCTTGCATTGAGAGTAGTCTTTTCAGAAACACCGCTAACTGGATGATTATTCTTAAAACAAGACTTTCTACCGATTCTATCCAAATAGCGCTTCCCGATTACTCTCAGATCAACTGTGTCAAAAGGAAAACCCCGTTCGGTACAATGTAATAAGTAGTTCTTTTTCTGCACATACAGAGATCACGGTTTGTTCAGCATATTACATTATTGTTATACTCGGCTATTATTTATTAACTTGATTACATCTTCACATAATTATAATACGCTTTACGTTACACCGATCCATCTGCTGCTACCGTTATTTGTTCCGCTTCTTACCGCGACACCACAGCGCCATCTCTTGACGATCCCATAACATCTTCTCCCAAGAAAGATATAATCGACCTTATAAGTAACTTATTCTATAGGTACAATATAAACTAAAGATCTAATCTAACAGATCTTCGTCTAATTCGATTTGATCTTCGAATCGTGACCTGTATTGGCGCGTAAACGCTCATTGGTATTTTATTGTAAAAATTGTCCTTTCACCAGTTATGTAACACTCTTAATTGATTGACATGTGCTGTCCTTGTATAGCCTTTAACAAAAATTTGATAATCTATATTTGAGATTCGTTTTATGACAGAAACGGTTAGCTATTTCAGGTTATCTTTAAAATGATTCCTATATAGAACCCTCTCCCCCGGTTTGAAATAAAAATGATTACTAAATAACGATCTCCACGCTGGAATCAACTGGTCCAACCCGGTTCTTCCCATTAGACAACAACTGTTCTCTACGATAATTATTTCCAACTTTCTTCCAACAACACCCTGCAGCTCCACGTCTACTTCTATACTACCCAGGATTTTTATGGATTGCCCTGCAACTGTTGTTAATTTACTATAATTGGTATTTAACGGTATAAAAATAAACGATTCGTTATGCTTATTAACACCTAAAATAGACATGCAAGCCCCAACCCATCTGCTGCTACCGTTGTTCGTTGCGCTTCTTCTTCCCGCGATACCACAGCGTCCTCTCTTGACAATCCCATAACAATTATGAGGAGACCATGAATTCTATTCATCAATGTATCTTTAGGAATTTTGTAAAAAGCTAAAGTTTTAGTTGCACTTACTTTTCCATCAGCAACCTTCCTTAAACATTTGTCTAGAATTTCTTGAGTGTAATTTTTATTCACTCTACTGTCTTTAGCTCGTATATATATATATATACCCTTAGATGTTCACAATGATATAAGTAGGTCAATTACGGCTAACAATATTAAATAAAAGTTTTCAAAAGCACGTGAATGCTGAATGACATATAGTTAGCTTTCTTTCATGATAATGTCAAAGAAAATTAGAGCTGTCATCTTTTGTATTTAAGCTATTGCCAAAAAAAATGAAAATTTTGGTTTTTGTTTTTATTTTTTTAAGCAAAAACTATTAAACGTAGACATTTTTAACTAAAACAATGTGAAGGCAGTTTTTTACAAGGAATATAAATCTGTCATCGTAGTTTCCTTGGCACTCTAGACGAAAAAGATACAATATCCAGCTTTGTTTTTTCTTATGGGTGCCATTTTGGATTTTTGCATTTTTATATCAAGTTTTTTTTTCTGAAGACTTTGATGTATCACAAATAATAGTTCTGCCTTAAATTTATGCCAAAATTGTGAAAGGTTGCTTTGGAAAGATAACGTTCGATTGTTTTAACAAAAAATTTGACAGTTCCGCCATTTCTTATGTGTGATTCACGTTTGTGTCGTTCTTGCTGCGAAATGCCTTTCCAATGAAGAAAAAAGAGATACTGCGAATTTATGGATAGAAATTTGGTTGAATATGATTCGTTTAATAAACCTAGACAAAATTATGTGAGTAGACCCAATGAACGTGAACAAGAAATCTTACAAGCGTTGAAAATTCACACGATTTTTATAACGTACAATCTAAATATTAGGTATACATTAGGTACAAGACAATCTTTCTGTCTCAACGAGGGAAGTTGCAGATCAGCTAGACTTATCACACAAAGTCGTTCAGAGATCACTCAAAGAACATAAGTATCCGCCTTACGCATCCATCTTTCGCAAGTTCTTCATTCAGGAGACAGTGCACGTTTCTGATAAATCAGCTACAGAACAATAAAAACATCCCTGATAATGTCATATGGTTTGATGAGTGCACGTTCACTAATGCAGGAATGTTTAGTCGGCGCAAGGTGATTTACTGGTCATGTTGAGGACCCACATCAGTTTCAAGAATGACGACCGTAAATACGCTTTGGCCTTAATGTGTGGTTTGGTTTTTTGGGCGATACAGTAATAGGTCCATTCATCTATGAAGAATATTTAAATGCAGAATCGTAATCTCAATTTCTTAAGAATGTTTTTAACGGACTTTATGGACGACAACACTGCCATTGAGCGTTTAAATGCAACCTGGTTTCAGAAAGATCGCGCGTCGGCCCATAATGCTAGGATGGTTAGCGAATACTTGTCGGAAATGTTCTGCAATCGACTTATTGCTAATAACGGTAACGAACACTGACCAGCACGGTCGCCAAATTTGTCTCCTCTAGATTACTATTTGTGGGGAATAATGAGAAATAACATATGGAATAGTAAACTTTCACCATTACCACACATATTAAAATACTTATCTTTTTGGGTTTTTTAATGGTGTATTTGTATATTAATGTAGGTAATAGAATCCAAACGTTTCGATAACACTTATAGTTATCTTTGTCAGCAGTAATATTATCTATTAAAATTGTTAAAGATTTTGTGAAATATGAAAAATTATAACATAAACGTAAGCCTGCTATTAATATAACAGTTTGATAAACGTATAAAGCCAACTATCTTAAAGACGACAAACCAGAACACCCTTTAACGGTCGAAGGCTAACGATGAAAAATGTTAACCAAAAAACAAAGTTAATAAAATTTAATCAAGTTATGATGTAAGTGTAAAGTTGTGAAAAACTTCAATTTGAAATTGATAGAAGCATTCACAAATATAAACATGACATCAATTAAAATAATCCAGTTAAATCTAACCAAGAAATACCTTTGTCAATAAGTGCAAGTGTTATTTAACAATGAAAATCATAATACGGAACGTTTTATGTGATTTTAAATTTTAATTTCAACTACTGATGTTAAATTATAGTGCTGTGGTAATTTAACATATAATTGGTAAATGATTTATTTATATTTATTTACACGTTTATCCAACTGTTATATTAATAGCAGGCTTATGTGTCTGTTTTAAATTTTCAAATTTCACAACATTGTTTCAACATCTTTAACAATTTTAATAGATAATTTATTACTACGATTACTATGTTATCGAAACCTTTAGATTGTATTACATTAATATAAATACACAATTAAAAACACAATAAGTAATAATACTTATCTTTTGGGATTTTTAATGGTGTATTTAAATTATACAATCTAAACGTTTCGATAACACTTACAGTTATCTTGTCAGTAGTAATGTTAGTCTGACCATGGAATAATTTAAATCATGAATTCAATTTGACAATATGAAAATATTGTCAAGACAAACCCTTATTATGTTCGTTTGCAACGTGAAGCTATTGAAATATATAAACACCCAAATAATTTTAATAGACAAGAAGAAAATCTCCGTTTAAATAGGTTTTGCATCTTATAATTAAAAAGACATAATGATACGCCTTGATTTTAATTTGTTTTCAACTTTTGGTATGTCTAGGTTTTTGCTGTGTTTTTCCTAGACCTTGAAGCAAATGCTTTACCAATTATATGTTAAATTTCAAGCACTATAATTTAACATAAGTAGTTGAAATTAAATTGAAATTAAAATTTACAAAGAACGTTCTGCATTGTGCTTTTCATTGTTAATAACACTTCCAATTATTGATAAAGATATCTCTTTGTTAGATTTAACTGGTTATTTTTTGATGTAATGTTTGATTGTGAATGCTTCTATCATTTTAAAATTGAAGTTTTTCACAACTTTACACTTACATCATAACTCGATTAAATTTTGTTAAATGTGTTTTTGGCTGGCAAATTTCATTGTTAGCTTTCGTCGTAGAGAGTGTTCTGGTTTGTCATCTTTGAGGCAGTTTAACAATATTTAATTTTAATGACCTAGTTATCTTTACTACAATTTTATAGTTATTATACGTTTCTCAAACTGTTATACTAATAGCAGGCTTATGTTTATGTTTGAATTTTCAAATTTGACAAAATTGTTTACTACATCTTTAACAATTTTTAACTAACATTACTACTGACGAAGATAACTGTAAGTGTTATCGAAACGTTTAGATTGTATAATTTAAAGTACACCATTAAAAATCCCAAAGATAAGTATTTTATTATGAGTGTTAATGGTGAAAGTTTACATTTTCAGAAAAGGTAAGTAGTTTAAAATTTATAAAACGTTACCAGCTGATCTGAATGAACTTCGCGGAAGAATTATTACCTCTCTTAGACATTAGAAGAGATGTCTCAAGAACAATAGCTAATCTAAAAAAGTGAGCGCCGTTGTGCCTTAAGTGGAGGGTCAATTTGAACACTTGCTGTAATTTTTTTACCAGTTTTTCTTCTTGTGTTTAATATTTTTCTTTTAATAATACTAACTATTTTTTTTGGAAACATTGTTTTGTTGTGCCAAAATAATGGTGGAACTGCCAAATTTTTTATTAAAACAACGGTCGTTGTTATAGGCAGAACTATTATGTGTGATACATCATTGCACTCAGAAAAACAAAATTGATATAAAAATGCAACAACCCAAAATGGTGCCCATAGGGCTTTTTGCAAAAAAAAATAAAATAAAAACCAAAACCAAAATTTTCATTTTTTTACAATAATTCAAAAACAAAAGATGACAGGTTTAATTTTCTTTCAGATTTTTGTTCAACATAAAAATAATCCATACGAACCTTGTCGTACGTAAAAAGATGTGCCCTTTCTAGTTCTGCAATAAAAAAAATGGGGGTTGACATTTAAAAAAAATGTCGATGTCATATATCTTTCTTGACACCCAGTATATTTCACTTTTACGTAAAAAAATTCTAAATTGAAATTAAAAATCGACGTCTCCGAGCGTTTTCTTCCTAAACTCCCATTCGAATTTTAATTGAATTCATCCGCTACTTTACGAACGCACTGTACAATGAATATTATTATGTAAATTCTGAACAAGCTAAAAATAAAGACAAGCATAATATTTCATTTCTTAATGTAAATTCAGTGTAATGAGCATGATTATTGAACGAATAGAAACAATAAATCAATTATAAATTCTATTTTATAAGTATTCGCTAAAGATAGTGTATTGGTTAGATGGCAATACTTATTAGATAAAGCTTTAAATTTACTTGGACCCCCAGGAAGATTCTGCCCGTTCTTATGAACTTTATTCTAAAACCTATTTAAAAATTTATCTTGTTCTTGTCTGTTAAAATTACTAGATTATTTACAACTCACAACAGTTTTACATTAAAGAATAAAATAGTAGATTGTCGGGATCAAATTGCCATTTTATCAAATTGGGTTGGATTAATTTTTTAAGGCATGTTCCGTACATTAAATTTTTAACTCTGATCTTTTCGTCTACTTTCAAAGCTGGGGTTTCTGGTTCCAGTGTAGCTTTGACGCGGCAAAATAAAATCTCAGGATACCTGGGCCTACGACTGTTACTCAAACTATTTATATACACCAATTTAGTTAGGAGCGCACGAAATTGGACTATCTAAATAACCTATTGTCGATAATGTCGATAATGTCGATAATGTCGATAATGTCGATAATGTCGATAATGTCGATAATGTCGATAATATCGATAATGTCGATAACGTCGATAATGTCTGATAATGTCGAAAACGCCGATGTCGAGAATGTCGATAATGTGGATAACATCGATAATGTCGATAATGTCGGTAATGTCGATAATATCTATAATGTCGATAATGTTGATAATGTCGATAACGCCGATGTCGAGAATGTCGATAATGTGGATAACATCGATAATGTCGATACTCCCGATAATGCCGATAACGGCGATAATGTCGATAATATCGATAATGTTGATAATACTGATAATGATTTTAATGATGTTGATGGTGTTGATGATCATGATAATAATAAAAATACCGAAAAGACAGGGACTATGGAGAAGGCGAAGAAAACTGAGGAGACGGAGAATACGATGAAGATGGAGCACACTACGAAAATAAAATATGAGGGAAAGACGAGGATAGTGGGAATGACGAGTAAGACGAAAATGGCGAACAATGATCAATATCGTAAGACTGTAAACTTTTGTTTGTGTCTCTTGAGGTAATGTTTAATGTATAAAATTAGTAAAAACAGTAAAAGAACAGTGGTGAAATGTTTTTTTACTTTGCGAATGTTTTGGGGTATACAAAATCAATAAAATATCAATACTATTTTTAAAATAATTTAATTTAAAAAGCGATATAAAAATGTAATCATATTTAAATAAAAAATGCTTATAAAAAGAGCCAGATTTGTAACATTGGGTAGTAACAACCGCATTGCCAAGTCTATAGGGCGGTTTTTAATCGATTAAATGGACAACTTACACACCGAGCGATATACGCGCATGTTATCGCAGCGACTCTAGACGCTAACACGTTCTGCTAAAAGTATACGAATAATATACAAAATTGAGTTGCAGCTACTTTTAAAGCATCCTTTCAAAATTTTGCCATAAGGCAGGTTATGACTTTCTAACCCTCAAACTATTGTCTTAATGTAATATATATATATATATATATATATATATATATATATATATATATATATATATATATATATATATATATATATATATATCAAGTGCCGTTTGTCGGTCAATACAGGGTAAAACTTGCGTCCGCGGGCGATACCACCCTTATTTGATGGAATAGAAGAACAAAATTTTGAAGTGCTGTAGAAAGAACTGAGGCGCATATTTTAAAATGATTTTAGGTTATACAGGGTGTTTCATTTACACAGGGTGGACCAAACATAGATGTTTTCAAACGGGACGCCCTGTATCTTATTTCAAATTTGGATTCAGCTCACTTCGGTCATTCTTTGAATATAAGGTTTGATTATGTTATACAGGGTAATTTAGAAGATGTGGTCATTTTTAAGAAAAAAATCGCACCTTAATGGATACCATGTATCATTTCTAATAAGAAATATATAAATCTGAGCTTATTAGGTTAATCTAAATAACTATTTAACATATATTGGTTCTTTATAAAATAAGCACACTTCACTTTTGTGCTGCTTTACCCGTTTGAAATTATACACATTAATAGCAATGAACTAATCTCTCGACAGATCTTAATTTTAACAGCAGGAAATTTTATGGAAAAAAAAAGAAATTAATTAATATTTCCGAAACTGCTTGACATACATATTTTAGTCAGTACTTTAATACATTTAATAAAGGCGCATGTTTTTCAGTACAAAGATAATTTCAGATTTAACAGTGGCGTGCGTACGAACATTGACTTCATATGTTTAAAAGATATCATACGGCAATGTTTTTTCGCAAATAAAAATTATTTTTAAATTCTTTATTCAACTTGAAAGGCACACCGCGTCCAATCCAACGATTTGTAAAAATAGTAATTACAAACAATTATACTAAAACGGCACAAAAAACGGTTCTGTAAAGTTGTTACCATTGATTCCTGTCTATACGTTAATTGAAAATTGGTTTCGGTTATCGCATAGTGTGTTTCATCCACCCACAAATGATTATTGTGGCAATTTTGAAAGTCATTTTTTGAAAAATTAACTTCGTCCATGAGTACAATATGTAACTGGTATTGTAAATTTTGCGCAAAATTATGAAATTATCACTGGCAAAGGTCACACATTTTGCGAAGTAATGTTTGTACTTTTAAAATATGGTATAGATATAAAAAAAAATTCGCTAAACTCCCCAATATTTCTAACAATCCTTCTTGTGCCCGTTTCAGGATGTTCTTCAACCTCCTGCAGTCCCGCCACCTCACTTTTAGGTGTACTTCGAGGTCTATCTTTAGATATACCAGTTTCAAGAAAATACGTCGAAGAATATTAGAAAAGGTTCGAATATCTGGCGAAACACGATTGGAATGTCTCTGATGATAAACAAGCCTGGCTTTCTCTGTACTACCGTCGGCATTACACGTAATGCATTTGCGCCATTTCCACATTTAAATAATTCAGCATTATTAAGGTTGTACAAATAAAATATTCACAGAGAATGGGATTTAACGACATTATTTATTTGAAAACGTTAGATGTACTAACGCAACGTCAGAAAATATCAGATGCAAAATGTGACACATTCTAGGCTAACTAGCTTTATAGCAATATTGTATTCTTCAATTCCGGGAAGATTTCAACAACTACGCAATTCCATGAGGAAGGCAGAACCACGCACAATATGTGAAGAGGGATATTTTAACCAATATTTGTAAGAATAATTTAATGTATGTTGTAATGTTATGTTAATGTTGTTAGTTATTGTTTTTCATTACATGCAGATTCTGTAATGCGTTTAATTTTTCTTATTAATTAAATTATTAATTGTGCATTTTTTTTCTCAAAAAAGGCACTTCTGAAGAAAAACTCTTTCAAATTAAATGGGGAATTCAAAATTCATTGTTATTTGAGAAAAAACCGTTGGCATACCACTTTTTTCTTTAAACATCTCAAAGTCAGTGCACGTACGCACGCCACTATTAAAACTAAAAATTATGTATGTATTGAAAACATACGCCATTATTAAATGTCACGAATTACTAAATATCACTGGATTATCTCAAGCGGTTTTGGAAATATTAATTCATTTTTTTCCTTAAAATTTAATACCCCCGTGTTTCTGTACCGGAACTTTATTGGAGCATAGCTTATGAAGTAAACTATCATTAATTTTCTCCCACCCTTAAATATTCGCATATTATTATCATTGCTACGCTGGTGACCTTATTGTTACCGTAATGGGCATTTATCAAAACCTTATTCTTTAGTATCATCAACGAAAATTCGTAAAAGTGCAGTAAGTGCGTCATTGTCTTCGTACTGAAAAAGCGCGGTAATGACAAAGTATATATATATATATATATATATATATATATATATATATATATATATATATATATCATACAGGGTGGCGCATTAGTGTGACAAGTCCCATATCTCCTTTATTTAAAGAGATGCAAAAAAAATTAAATACAAACGTTGTAAGATATGTTCTGGTGCATATTCCAAAAATATTTTTAATTATACAGGGTAGATCATAAAAGCTTAGAAGTAATTTTAAATTTTTTTTTAAATAGAAAACCCTATATATTATTACATATTTAGATTCTACATACAATTTTAGACACATTTTATGTATAATGTCCTAACCTAAGTCTAACCGTTTTGACAAATTTCAAATTTTTTGTCAAAAATGACGTTTGCAGGCCAAAACATAAGTGGAAATCTTTTCTAAACGAAACCTTTATCAATTGGTTATGGTTGGTTTCCTTGGAAATGGGGACCTACTCTAATGGGCTGAAGTGATATTTTTGTAATACATTCATACAGGGTGATCAAAAATGGACAATAAAAAGTAGATCAAAAAAACCTATAAAGTCATTTTTTTTTATGGAAAACCCCTATTTTTTTAATTCTATCTTATTTAGCATTAAAAATAAGGGTGACTTTATATAAGAGTGTATATTCCAAAAAATTGTATTTTTTGAAATAATGACAATTTAATATTTTTTTATTGTAAAAAGGCTATACGGCTTTCAAGTTTTGTTGTTAGTTGGCCGTGACGGCGGGGCGCGGTGAAACAAAAAAAATCGAAATATTACAAGTTATTGAACCCCATATAAATAATTATTTTATTAAACGAACTTAAAGTAAAGACAATATTTTTTGATTCAACAAATTATGTCCTAATCCTAACCATAAACTTAACACCTCTAATGTAACTAAACCTGTAACTAATTATACAGATAAAAGTACTAGAAACATGTCAAATACGTACCACCTAATAAGTTGTTCGAAATGTCCGCATTTTTCTTGAATACACAATGCAATACGTCTCTCAAATTTGCTGCTTAAATTTCTACACATTTCAACACTAATGTTTTGAAAACAGTTTCTAATCCTAATCTTCATGTCTTCCTTTGTGGTAGGCGGTATTTTGTAAACCTGCTCTTTGACGTACCCCCATATGCTAAAGTCCATTTTAGTAAGATCTGGGGATCTAGCAGGCCAAGCAACGGGCCCTCCCCTCCCAATCCAACATTCTGGATATCTAGCATTTAAAAAAGTTATTATCGGACCTGTATGATGTACTGGGGCCCCATCATGAAGAAACCATATTTCTTGTTGCGTATCCTGTGACACTTGACGCAACAAACTAGGTAGATGGTTTTGCAGAAAGTCTAAGTATAGTTTCCCTGTTTCTCGTTGATCAAAAAAATATGGTCCAAGTACATGATTACCGACAACACCTCCCCAAAAATTTAAAGACCATCTAGTTTGAGAAGTATATCTTACAAAATGTGGATTTTTGGTAGAATAGTAATGAAAATTGTGTCTGTTTACACTTCCGTTTCTGTGAAATGAGGCCTCATCTGTAAATAAAATCAAATGAACAAAATTTCTTTGTTGGTTTATTTTGTTTTGAGCCCATTGACAAAATTCCAATCGTCTTTGATAATCTTCAGAAACCAACTCTTGAAGTAGTTGAATGTGATAGGGGTGCATTTTTTGAGACTTCAATATCCGCTGTACCGTACATCGTTCAACACCAACCTGCTCAGAAATGGGTCGTTGTCCAATATATGGATTTTCGGTAACTGTTAATAGTACATTTAATTGATTTTCCTCAGTCTATGCACGTTTTTCCCTAGTATTTTTTTCATATAACACATTGCCAGTTCTTTCAAAACGCTCCAAAAGCTTTTCAAATGCCCTTCTTTCAAGTTTCCGTCTCTCTGGAAACCGTTGTTGATACAGTCTTCTTGCTAAGAGTGTATTCTTATCACTAGCTCCCAAAACAAAAATCATATCAACCATCTTGGCTTACGAAAAATTCATTATTTACAATTTTAATTCAAGTTTTAAATCAATTTGCTATAAAATACACTAATGCATCACACAAATTATCTACTGACAATAAATATGACGTTTCTTGATGATCTCTATTATTTTTATATGGCACGCCTCGCTGTCACGGCCAACTAACAACAAAACTTGAAAGCCGTATAGCCTTTTTACAATAAAAAATGTTAAATTGTCATTATTTCAAAAACTACAATTTTTTGGAATATACACTCTTATACAAAGTCACCCTTATTTTTAATGCTAAATAAGGTAGAATTAAAAAAATAGGGGGTTTCCATTAAAAAAAAATTACTTTATAGGTTTTTTTGAATCTACTCTTTATTGTTCATTTTTGATCACCCTGTATGAATGTATTACAAAAATATCAATACAGCCCATTAGAGTAGGTCCCCATTTCCAAGGAAACCAACCATAACTAATTGATAAAGGCTTCGTTTAGGCCACCTATGTTTTGGCCCGCAAACGTCATTTTTGACAAAACATTTGAAATTTGTCAAAAATTGTATGTAGAATCTAAATAATTATGTAATAATATATAGGGTTTTCTATTTAAAAAAAAATTTAAAATTACTTCTAAGCTTTCATGATCTACCCTGTATAATTAAAAATATTTTTGCAATATGCACCAGAACATATCTTACAACGTTTCTATTTAATTTTTTTTGTATCTCTTTAAATAAAGGAGATATGGGACTTTGTCACACTAATGCGCCACCCTGTATATATATATATATATATATATATATATATATATATATATATATATATATATATATATATATATATATTGAGATGATTCAAATTACATTCAAGTAGCTATGTAAGTCGCATAGTGAATTATTTCTTTAGTTGGTACAAAATGGTACATATCATTGTATAATTCTAGATAAGAATGGTTAATAAACATTGAGATGTTTGTAAATTTAAATATTTCTTAAATATAATGTTAATATGAGTGTAATCGACAGCACATTACATTGAAGTATAGGGTATGTTTGTTATCGTTATGATTTAATTCAAGTTTTTATTTAGTTTAGTAAGTTTATTTAAACAATGTTCCCTGACGACATGTGATACAGGTTGTAGTTCACAAAAATAATGTTAAAAACTAGATATAGGCTGGTATCAATGTCACAATTTAAATGTACGCAGCTAAGAATCATGAAAACATTCGTGTTAGTGCGATAAACACATATCAGTGCTAAAATTACGAAAAAACAGAACAAGTACATTAGTGAGTAACTATAAAACATAAATCAAGCAGCAGCTCTGGGATTATTGTGTTTAATCAACATTTAATGACCTTAAACTAGTGGTTTGCAACATTTCGACACTAGTCGTAGAAGAACTTATGAACTTACGAAAGTGTTAAAATAAATTAATTTGAGACATGAACATTAAGTTTAAACACTTTCACAAACAGTTATAGTGGTTAAAAGTGTGAAATTTTACATTGAAAATTGTATTAACAATATGAGGTTATGTTATTTCCTCACATAAAATTTATGTAAAAGTATTTTATATTGAGACAATTTGTGTAAAATAAATTAGTAGAGGCAAAAATAGTAAGATAGCCTCAATTTCAAGTTACAATTCACTATATTTGTGTCCATTTTGTCAAATTTAGTTTTTAAGAGTGTTGGAAAAATTAAAATAATTTTCCTCTCAAATTGGCCGTAGGCATGTAAAAGATGAATATTTAGGGGTAGTAGCATCCCATATTCATGTAGAAATCATTTCCAGGCCTGTAAAATACATAAAATTAGCGTAAAATCAATAATTAAGTGTGAAAATTAACTTAGTTATTAAGTGTAGGAATTAGTTCGTGTTTGGTTTCAAATTATAGAGAAAATTATGTAGATTATGAAAATGTTATTAGATTTAAGAAAGGTTTACGGGGGCAAAAGTTATGGGGTTTTGAAATTATATCGTAATGTAAAAATTGCTGTAGCCAATCAGAATTTAGGAAATATTCTTGGTAACTATAGAAAACAATCGAAGATTTGGTCGTTACCCTAAATCATATAAATAGAAGTGCTTTAGGATTACAAACTCTCTTAATTTTCCTCTGTTTCAACAGCTTGCCAAAGTAAGGTGTTGCCAAATTTTTTTTTGTGAAAATATTTTTTAAACAAAATAACGTCACTTCGTTAAAAACAAAGTGCGATTTTAGTATCGGAAGTGTTAAAGAAACAAGTGATAGTCTTTTGTCGGTAAATAACTAAATTAAGGTTAGTTTACCTTTTTAAATATCAAATTCGGAGGTTACCAATAGTTAATGAAAATATTTCCGCAGTTTCGACATTGTTTGTTTTAAGTTTATATTGTTAACGTTGTTATGGATATTTAATTGTGTTCTCTTCGTGTTTTTATCATTATACACCTTTATTTACTGGAAGTGTGTTTAATTTATAATATCCTTCAAACGGTCCATGCTTTTCAAAACTTATTTTGAAATTAAGATAAGAAAAAGTGATGATCCTAAAATTAAAGATTCATCAATATTATAATAACATTAGTGAAACTTACCTAAACGTATAAGCTGTTTATATAAAAGAAAATTTGGATGTTCGAGGAGCAGAGTTGGAGTTCGAAGGAGCTGTTTTCTACAATCAACTTCATCAGCAGTAATCAGAAAAGGAGGACATTTTATGTGAGTACTTTATTGTTGACATTGATATTTCATTGTTATGTTCATAATTTCAATCCTTTGTAACAATCATGATGTGCAACAACATGTATGCATGTCCAAAGGGAATATTATTTGTTCTAAAAATTTAAATGGTTAATATTATATTGTTTTTAATTCAAACGTATTTATACTTACTTGTATGTCGAATTTCACTTTTTATTGTAATCAAGTTACATGTTTGCTTATTCACAGCGCATGCCCACGTATACTTTTTGAAGAATTTTTGTTATGTACAGGGTGTGACACAAAAATTAATGCGAATTAAAATTTATAACTCAATCCTTGAACAAGTTAGATAAGATAAAAATAATTGGACATTAACTCAATGTGCTTTAATCTAATTAACTATGATTATTATATTCAAAATCTTAATATAATTCAAATTAATAATCATTTATTTTATCATTTTAAAAATAAAGTTTCTTCTAAATTTTGATCCCTATCCCCTTTGATGAATCTCAAGTTCTCCGACTGTGTTTTAAATATTAGAGTTGTAGCTAATAATAATAATAATTATATAATACTAACATAAAAATATATTTTAATTAATAATTTAAATAAAATAAAGATGCCAAAGATATCGTAATATATATATATATATATATATATATATATATATATATATATATATATATATATATATATATATATACATACATGTTTGTGTGTGTGTGAGTAGTACAGCTACTCCACGTTTGAGTCACGTACGGATTTACATGTGTAAGTGAGAGAAACTAGGTCAAAAGGTACGCCTTTTTCTTATAAGCCAAAAGGAAGAGGGTGGGGTTAAAGTTTGTTGATCTTTTTCTAGGTCAATGGAGGGGAGAGGTAATAAAGTTCATTGACCCGGAAGTTGGTCAATTGTGGGAAATCTAACAATACAACTAGTTCCTAGAAATTTCAACCTGTAAGTTTCACGGGGTGTCTCTCAATTGTGATCTAATTAAATAAAAATATTACAGTTCATTTATTATAGCTGTGTAAAACGTATTCAAGCATTGTCCCAAAAAACCGTTTTACTATTTAAATTAATTAGAAAAATTTGCAAAAAGTTTGTATTGCGGGGATTGGAGGTTGTAGGGGGAATAATTGTCCTGCTAACCTCTAACAACTGCTAATAAGACGGACATCTGCATATATAACAGTTGTCATTCACAGTTATATAACTATTATGTTACCCCATACAGTTATAGTAAGACAGAAAATCATATACACAGAGAATAGTCTGCTACTACACAATAACATATTCAGAGTATTGTATGCCGTACCGAGAACATCTCGCTTCATTACATAAACTGTACAATGATAATGAATGTGAGCTTTTCGATAATGTATTATCCTTGGAAAATTACTGTATAGTTTTATGTGGAACAAGATATTTACGTCATATGGTCTAATCAGTTTATGTAATATTTAGTTAATTCCAGAAAATTTACTATCGTGTGAGTGCACATGCTCATTCGCCAGCTTCTGTTCAACCTGTAGCGTAACACTGACATGTAGATTAACCCTCAATATCTATAAAATAATCGATCGGCATCTATCTGCTGACATTAAACAGGCAATTACAATACCGACCGTGTAAAGAGTTCACATCCCCAAAGTCTTTAAAGGGCATTATTAATCTGTTAAGTGGTTTTTTGCAGGCCACATACCGAAACGACTGCCTGTTTCAAGAAGTGTCATTTGTTCTTATGAAACTGTCATTTGGACCTGTTTTTTAGTAAATGGGTACCTGTTGTGGGCTGTTGTTAGGAAAGAACTGCCAGTTACTAGCAAAAAACTACCTCATCCTGGGACAAGGATGAGCCAGATCTTGGCGGGGAAGGTGTTTCATCCTCAAGACAGTAGTAATATTATGTAAAAGATAAAGAGTTTATTGACTAAACCACTATTAGCCAGGCAAAATAATGCACCGTTAGACATACAATGTTATACTTTTAGTACTACCTCCACCATGATCGAATTTTTGTTAGAAATCGATGCTGGTTAACAATTTGCTACAATACAGTAAGGGTGGGCTATTTTCTTGAACAGTTATATGTACTTCAATAAAGAGTTTTAATAATATGTAATTATTTAGTGGTACCACCATCTAGTGGTGATTCAGCAAAATAACAGATATCTGTGAGTAGATGATGTTAAATCTAACCAGAACCCACGTAAATCCCATAGATGTCATTAATAGGTTTATTTAGAATTTTTCTAAAGTAGAAAGGTAAACACGATAAAAAAAATAATTTAATCAATTATGGTTTGTAACGTAAATGGTAAAGGCAGTAAATACAGAAAATTTAGATCATTATGGTAGAGAAATAAATAACGAGTAAACATTAAATAACAATCCTAAATGTTCAATTAACAGATACAGATTTTGTTTGTTTTCAGAACAGTAATCACAGAAAATTATAAAGTCGATACGAAAAGATCCGATATCGATTTTTGCACGTTACAAATATGCATTAGAACATACATACAGTAAAAGATTAACTTGACATGATTATTAATTTTTATTTGCTGTCTGCAATACTAATAGATAACTATAAAAATAGTTTTTTTAATGAACGCGCCGAAGTTCAATTTAATAATAATTAATTGTATTTTATTTTAAAATTAACTTTTAAAATACACACAGTAAAAGATTAACTGGAGTGAGACTCGAACTTTGCTAGAGTGGGGCTCTTCCATCTGAGCTATCGAGGAGGCAAGTCCCAATCGATTCAGTTCAATCACACTCAACTTTTTGTGAACGTCATCTGAGTCCGTAATTCGCTAAAGTTTGGCACACGACAACATTTGACTTATTGTTAATCTTTAATTGCTGTATGCAATGCTAATATATAATTATAAAAATTGTTTTTTTTAATGAACGCGCCGAAGTTCAGTTTAATAATCATTAATTGTATTTTATTTTAAAATTAACTTTTAAAGTACATACAGTAAAAGATTAACTCGAGTGAGACTCGAACCCACGACCTCCACTTTGCTAGAGTAGGGCTCTTCCATCTGAGCTATCGAGGAGGCAAGTCACAATCGATTCAAACTTAAACTGTATGTACTTCCCTAGTTACGATCTATTACAATTTTTATACACACAATGAAGGATCACAGTCAACTTTTTGTAAATGTCAAGTGAACCCGCAATTCGCTGTTTCGCACATGACAACACGTGACTGATTGTTAATCTTTATTTGCTGTATGCAATACTAATATATAATTATAAAAATTGTTTTTTTTTAATGAACGCGCCGAAGTTCAGTTTAATAATCATTAATTTTATTTTATTTTAAAATTAACTTTTAAAGTATATACAGTAAAAGATTAACTCGAGTGGGACTCGAACCCACGACCTCCACTTTGCTAGAGTGGGGCTCTTCCATCTGAGCTATCGAGGAGGCAAGTCACAATCGATTCAAACTTAAACTGTATGTACTTCCCTAGTTACGATCTATTATAATTTTTATACACACAATGAAGGATCACTGTCAACTTTTTGTGAATCTTATATGAGCCTGAAATTCGCTAACGTTTCGCACATGACAACACGTAACTGATTGTTACTTTTTACCTTCACACCTACATGTACATATGTTGGTATAGAAGGTATGCAATCGACTTTTTTTTATTTGCTGTATGCAACACTAATAGTTAACTATAAAAATTGTTTTTTTTAATGAACGCACCGAAGTTCAGTTTAATAATTATTAATTGTATTTTATTTTAAAATTAACTTTTAAAGTAGGGGAGACCGGGCTAGTAGTCACAGGGGCATATTGTCACAATATGAATACTAAATATATTACCAGAAATGAAGCTTTGTGCCATCTACCGACCACTTCCTAAATCATATAACGGCCATCCTAGAAAACTTCAAACCTCCCCGCTGCATCTTATTGCGTCAGTTAGTAAAAGTTTGCCGGTGTGTATGTAAAGTAATTTTTGTTGCTTGGAAGTTTTGTGTTTTGTGAAGTTTGATGCTGAATTAAGGGTAAGATTTATATGATCTACTTCTTGTGGGGCTGATAAGCTGTAATGTTATGCCAAAATATTCAAGCTTTCTTGTCTGTATACAAAAATTATTTTATTTATATATATTATATATTTCAAAATGTCGTTTGGGGCAAGTTGTCACGCGATTCACGGGGCTCCTGGAGTGATACATCTATGGCAGGTCCCGACTGGTTTTCAAGCTTCTTGAAGAGACACGCAAGGCTGTCAATACGAACACCACAAGCAACTAGCTTGTCAAGGGTCACGAGCTTTAATAAAACCAATGTAGACGCTTTTTTCACAAATTTGGGCATTTTGTATGGACGCCATACATTTTCTCCGTCTGATATTTATAATATGGACGAGATTGGAGTAATTACTGTTCAACGACCAGATCGTGTAGTTGCTAGAAAAGGATTCAGGAAAATTGGTTCACTCACCTCAGCTGAGAGAGGCACACTCGTCACGATGGCTCTTGCAGTATCTGCTGCTGGAAATAGTATCCCCCCATTATTTATTTTTCCTAGAGTGCATTTTAAAGATCATTTTTTGAATAACGCTCCCACTGGAAGTGTTGGGGCAGCTAACCCATCTGGCTGGATTAAGGAGGAGAATTTTTTAACTTTCATGAAACACCTTGTTGGCACAGTAAAGTGCACTAAAAATAGCCCCATTTTACTCTTATTGGATAACCATGAGTCACACCTTTCAATACCTGCGCTGAACTATGCTAAGTAAAATGGCGTAGTTATGCTTTCTTTCCCTCCGTATTGCAGCATAAGTTGCAGCCATTGGACAGGAGGGTTTTTGGCCCATTGAAAAAATATATAAATTCCTCCTGTGCTTCTTGGATGAAAACTAATCCTGGAAAGACTATAACAATTTACGATATCCCAGGAATCGTTGCTACTGCTCTTCAATGGCAATTGTACCAAATAATATCACATTAGGATTTCGCCTTACCGGTGTATATCCATTTAACAAAGATATTTTCATGGAGCAAGATTTTCTCCCAAGTTATGTAACAGATCGTGCACTTATGGAAAACGTAGGGCCCAATGTAGAACATGTTACTGCAGAAAATTCAGTGGATGCAGACAATATGCGATCAGATCGACCGCCGGTAGAACTATCAAGCTCCCGCACAGATTCTTTGCTGAAGCTGAACCGTCAACTTCTCAGCTGTATCCTTCAAGACCTTCAACATCTGCGGAAAGCAGACGGAGCACTGCGCTTTCCCCGGAGAGTATTCGCGCTCTGCCTAAAGCCGGGGACAGAAAATCTAGCAGACAACAGCGCAGGAAGCGCGTAAATCTGCTATTTTGACCGACACTGTTACACGTCCAAACCGCACTAGGCGTCGTGTATGCTTACTAATGTAAGCGGGTTGCCAAGCCAGCTAACAGGGAGATGGGCGTGGTCGAAATAATAAGTAAAATGAATGATTAATACGCTCAAACACCTTACACCGATATTCAAACAGCTCAGTCCGGGAAAATATGTCTCTAGGCGCCACCACAATCGAAACTTTGCTGGAATAATTGTCTTAAGCTGGGTGTTAATTAACCCTACTTGATTGTGGAAAGTAGGATTGTGCTTACTCAGTAAACTCTCACACGAGGGTCCTAAAACAACCACTCGTCCCAAACAATTCAACTCAAACTCAAATATATTTACTACTACCCAGGTTATCAGAAACTTTTTGAATACACCTCGTATACCAAAATTTCCACAACAAAATTTATCACTCAAATTCAACTGCATTCACGTAACCAACAGTTATAAAAAAAAAACTGAAATACACGGGTCGTCACAAACTTCCTGATTGTACCCTGTACATCCAGAATATCAAAATTATAACACGTTAACTGAATATTTTCTACGTATCCCTCGTATACATATAAAGTTAAATTTCTACTTATTAATGAATAAATAGTTCTTCATTCAATGATCGATAATTAATTTTTAAAATTCCTAATCAAAAGAAAGCAATGTCATCGGCTTAATAATTGTTACTCCAATATAATAGTGATAAAGTGCTGCAAAACAGTCAAACAAGAATAATCCTTGAAGATTTAATATTCCTAACATGAACGATATCTTTTAAATTTAATTTAATTTTTATAATACTTCTGAATCGTATTGGACATTCGTAAATATGTAAGTTCTCAAAACTCATCTCTTAGTTATACTTAATGAAATTTTAATTAACAGCTGATCCGTCATTAGTGTACTGCGTTAATGAAACTAACATGAAAATTTTTGCAATCAACCTGGCAAATATAACCTTTCAGGTTGTTCATTAATCTTAAAACCAAAATATGCAAAGTTTACATTTAAGTTGTCGAACACTAGGTCACCAATTAAGTAAACGTCACAAATGTAACTCATAACTGGCTAAATAAACAACAAAATAAAAGTTAACGATAAATATATATTGTCCTGCATAAAATAATAAACAAATGTTTACATACACAACCGCGTAGTTGAAAAACCACTGTCAATACAAATTTGCGTTTCTGCAAAAATTCTTACTACTAAAACAACCAATACAACATAACTCGAGACGATTATCTTTTCCTTCAACACTAATTAATAAAATAAAATTACAAACAATACGCAAATAAACTAACAAGAAAAGATAATCGTGCTCAACTGAATTGTCAAGGTTCTTAAATGTAATTCTTACTTAAAATTGTCCATTAATCCTTCGCTCTTCTTTCTTCTTTCTTCCGTAAATCAATTATTTGTAGTCCATTTGTATCCTTAAATTGCCTGAAGGCATAAAACAAGTACTCCACAATTTCACCAACACTTATTCCTTTCTGCACTCGCGATTAGTCCAACTATGCGAGGTTATTACTCCAATAAACCGTAATAAACTGTACACATTTGGTTGCCTCTTAAAAAGTTTCTCGCAACCTTTAGGACAATTTAGCCCTTCCTTAACACAAATAAACTTTTAATGTCACATAAAATTACCTTAACCTTGGCTCAATTTACTACGAAAATTTCGTTCACTTAACGGTGGCCCCATAAATAATTTATACTAAAGATCAGTACAAGTTCACGCGCCGCACTCAACACTTTAACGTAACAACTGTTAACTTTTTATAAATCTGCTTACGCACTTTTTCTTGAAGAAAAATAAACTGATTTTATCTTCAATCTCAATTTTTATTAATTGTTTTATTTATGAATGTCTTATACGATCCATCCCCTTTCGGGTTACGCAGTTGTTTAAACAATGACTGCCTTCAATATTATTCACAAATATAACTCAACCCATTCTAATTTCACACTTCACCTCGCGCGCGTCTCCCACCGAGCTCTCACCAAAAGCAACAACCTAAAAAGCACACGTCAATCTCTGACTTTCCTATTTATACCTTAAGCCATCCATCTTTAAACATGTCCGACTTCCTCGCTATATTCACCAATGGTATTCATTCAAACTTTCTTAGTCCCGACTGATGCTACCCTCTGTACAAACACGCTTATAACTATTATACATCGCCATGTTTGTTTTTACCTGCAAATTTTACAATCACTTTATGGAGAAGCCATTTCTCGTCATCACATTCATTCAGTGGCCACTCTGGACCATTACACAACTTTCAACGTTTATCTCTCACACGCGCTCGTCCTCCTTCCGCAACATTTGCAAAAATAAGTACAGTCTAAGGTCTCAAATCCCATTTACTCAAAATTGATTGCACAACATTACGAGAACTTTCTATAATCAACAATTAAACATACCAAATCTTTCTCTACATATTTTCTAAAACATTCTACACTTATACACTCACATCTTCCGGCAAAGATTACTCCTTTATCTTCCAACATTCCATTCTTTATTAAGTAGTCAAACAGTAGCAAACATTATCGTCCCATCGACAAATTTCTCTTCACATTTACATTCATCAGAATCTATTTATTCCAACACCAAAGTCTCTATAACATTCAAATACACGTATCTACATACTGAATGATATTTCTCCTAAATTTCCAGTGGCGTATCACCCACCCACATACATTATGCATATACACAAAAAAATTTTTTTTCGTTCAAACTCAATACACCCGTACTCAAAACACGTAATACACTCCATTATAACATCCTACATACAGGGCGCGTCAACGCAACCTTACAGCTCTCGTAAAAAATGAGTTGGAGGCATCAAAAAATCCACACGCAATGTAAAAAAGCAAGTCTTTGGAGACAAATCTTATAGAAAGAAACCCAAAAAATCACCTACACCTCCATCTGAAGAAGAAGAGGAAGAAGATGAAACATTTTGCTTGATTTGTGGAGAAAACTATAGTGATTCCAAGGAAGTTTGGTTGCAATGTAAGAATTGGTCTCATGAAAAGTGTACTGATGGAAATCCATATTATGTGTGTCATAACTATGATAGCGATGACGATATGTAATTGTTTCCATCGTTTGTTAACTTTATAAAATAAATACCTATTGAAATATTTATTTGAACTTATTTGCTTTGTATGCCTAAAAATAAAGACGAGATGTCCTAGGCAATAAATTATAAACCTGTGACAACATACCCCAGATACTGTGACAACATGCCTCTTCACGGGGCATGTTGTCACAGATTTCTTGAACTACTAAGCTAAATAAAAAATAATGTTTTTACTGTGATAATCACTGGTACTTAATTCTGTATGTTCACAAGACATATAGGTATGTACTGAATTAACAATTGTTGAAAAAGTAAGAAACAGTAATTAATAAAAAAAATATTAGTAAAAATTGTGACAACTAGCTCCAGTCTCACATAGGCAGGTGAGCGCCTCCAGCGTCTGTGCGAAAATCCACCTCTGTATTGTGTGTGCGTGTGTGTGTGTGTGTGTGTGTGTGTGTGTGTGTGTACACACACACACACATATATATATATATATATATATATATATATATATATATATATATATATATATATATATATATAGAGACACACACACACACACACACAGGGTGTTCCTGAATGATATGCGAATATTGAAGTGGATGAATCTACACGAAAAAATAATTATAGTTTGCTTAATAAAGTACGGTCATAAACTGCACCTTTACGGAAATACGGGGTGTCAAAGTTACACGAAAAATACGAAAATTAATTGATATCTTCTAAACCGCTAAACATTTTCCAGTGAAATTTAGTACGAAACTAGAGTGCATGAAAGTGGATATTTTTCGATACGAAGTTAATTTCCAGCTTCTGCAGTGACGTGCGTACGGGCACTCACTTGGATGTTTTTGAAGAAATAAAATGATATGCCACTGATTTCTTGAAAAACAAAATTAAATTTTAATTCCTCGTTCAATTTGAAAAATAAAAGCTCTGTTGAACTCTGTTCCTAGAATGTTCCGTTTGGGAGTAATAAAATAAAAACCGTTGTATTGTACGAGAAAGTTAATTCAATGAATGAAATAACAATTTCGCAATAAGTCTAGTTGCCTTTCAAAATGACACTTGCTTTTTCCATGTGACATTTTCTAGTCCAATTTAAGTCACTGTAAATTAACTATTCCCATTGTTTTTGTACAATTTTGTTATTAATGATGTATACAATTGCTGAAATGGCTGATATGCATTATGTGTATGGACACGCTGATAGCAATGGAGAAAAAGCCAGACGGATTTATCACCAGAGATATCCCAATCGTGCTTTACCAGATAGTCGAACCTTCTCGAATATTCATCAGCGTCTTGTTGAAACTGGTAGTGTCCGAAGAGGTACATCTGAAGGTAGGTCTCTAAGTGTAAGAACAACTGAAATTGAGGAACCAGTCCTGCACGCAGTCGAAGAACAGCCTGAAACGAGTACAAGAAAGATAGCTACAAACTTGAATATTTGCCATCAAATTGTTTGGAGAATTTTAATGGATTATTTGTAATATCCATACCATTTTGAGAGTATAGGCATTACTCCCGAGAGATTTTCCTAAGAGAGTAACTTTTTGTCGGTGGTATCTTCATAATATTGCACATAATCCACAATTCGATTCACATATCCTGTTCACGGACGAATGTAATTTCTCAAGAAATGCGATTCAGAATTTTCACAATAACCATTTGTGGGCGGATGAGAATCCCAAAGTCACAACTGAAACCCATATCCAACATCAATTTTCGGTGAACGTCTGGTCAGGAATTATAACCGATTACTTTATTAGCCCATTCTTTCTTCCGAGACGACTTGATGGACAATCTTACCTTACTTTCATTCGTGAACAATTGTCTGAGCTGCTTGAGGATGTTCCGCTTTTAATAAGACACCATACATGCATGATGGTGCACCAGCACATTTCAGTGGAATGGTTCGCAATCATCTAGATACTGTTTATTCTAATCGTTGGATTGGCCGTGGGGGACCTCAAGAATGGCCACCACGGTCCCATTAACAGCTTAGATTTTTCTTGTGGGGCTATCTAAAACGCTAGTGTACACAAGTCCCATTAACAGTGTAGAAGAATTGAAAGAGAATAGTTGTAGCATGTAATAATATAAAACATACTCGAATATTTCAACGAGTGCGGAATTCCATGAGAAGGAGGCAGAAGCATGCATTTTGAGTGAAGGAAGCCATTTCAACAATTTTGTGATTACCGTTCCATATTACTTGTTCCGAATATTATGTTTATGCTGTATGTTTCCATTTGTTGTTTTGTTGTTGTTCAGTGAAGGCCGATGCCAATTTGAAACGTATTCTTTCAATCATTAAATTACATAATTTTCTCGTACAATACAACGGTTTTATTTATTACTCCCAAACGGAACATTCTAGGAACATAATTCAAGAGAGCTTTTATTTTCAAATTGAACGAGGAATTAAAATGTAATTTTGTTTTCAAGAAATCAGTGGCGTATCATTCTTTTTCTTCAAAAATATCGAAGTGAGTGCCCGTACGCACGCCACTGCTGAAGCTGGAATTTAAATTCGTATCGAAAAATATCCACTTTCATGTACTCTAGCTTCGTAGTAAATTTCACTGGAAAATGTTTAGCGGTTTAGAAGATATCAATTAATTTTCGTATTTTTCGTGTATCTTTGACACCCCGTATTTCCGTAACGGTACAGTGTAGGACCGTACTTTATTAAGCAAACTATAATTATTTTTTCGTGTAGATTCATCCACTTCAATATTCGCATATCATTAAGGAACACCCTGTATATATATATATATATATATATATATATATATATATATATATATATATATATATATATATATACCTGTAGTCTTCTTAAATGTGGAAACAGTACCGCTTAATATTTTGTTTTTAAGGCAACAGTGAGGCGTTAAACACGAGAAACGTGTCGAAAAGTTGTCAGTTCCGCCTTTCGGATCGCATGATCTCAATTTCCGCACATACATAAAGGATCCCTTTTTTCCCACAACCACAGGCTCATGACAATTGTATTTTTCTTCTATTCCATAATCTAACGCTGCGTATAACGCAGAATCGAATATACACTTTTGTTTCTAATTTAATTGCAATGTTACTTAAATTTTGGGCTTTTATTATAAAATGATTGTTCATTAAAGAAATTGATGCATAGAACGTGATTTCTGTTTAACTAGTAATAAACACGAGAGGGTATAATAAACATAGTTTAGTTATTGAGAAAGTATATCATTACTAAATAGTAGCAAGTATATTGATTACACGGAAAGTAAGTAAAATTATCGAATCTTTTTGAAATACTTTATACGGTAAATATACAAACAATTACACGTTAATATTGATCTACATTATGGAGGTGCATACATATAAATGGTGTATAAGTCAATCAACTTGAATTTACATTCATTAAAAAATAATGAAATGCGAATCAAAGAACAATAGAAGGAAATGAGTTGCTTTAAAAATTACAAAAAACTTTCCAATAAAGGTTTGCTAAAAAAGCAATTAGTGATTCTGCACACAAAAATATATACCTACAGTATAAAATTATGTTCAAAACTGCATTTTTTAGTAGCAACGCAATAAAAAGTTTCAAGTTTAAATATTGTTCATAGGTAGGTATTTGCAAAATAACAAAAGTTAAAGTTTAAAAAGTTAGAACAAATATGTGAATATATGAATAACAAAATTCTATTATAATGTTTCTTTGTAACCTTTACATACGAATTGTTAACAGTTTGATTACAGTATTGTTTCTAGTTGGCATTTCTCAGTGCGCAACTCACAAATTGGATATCTGCAAATTAATTTAAATAAAAAAAGTGATGCATGATGAAAATGAAGGTTTTACTGAAGAAATTGAAGAACCAACGAAAGATACAAATTGGCTTAAAATTTGGGTTTTAAGCTATATGCAAATATTTACAGTATATGGAATGTACCTAGCAATTACAAAAGCCAGTCTTTTAACGAGTTTATTTTGTAAGTGTATTTTGCTTATTGAGTAGGTAAGTTCAGCTTCAAGAAAAAAAGCTAGAGTCAAATATAAATGTTAAAATAGTTCCATAAGAATAACTATTAGCATTGTTTGAATGCGATCAAATTAGTACTTTTACATAAAACTCAAAGATGAGCATGTTTTAAGTTCATTCCTTCCACACATAAACATGTATCTACTACACTATGGAGTAGAGAGTTATGATATTTTAGGCAAATATACCTATCCTATTACAGATTTAATATGTTTAATTATTTAATTTAAAAATCATTCTGGTTTAAAAAAATTCAGATTTGAGCGTTCTCCGTATAAAATCTGTGTATTCCAAGAAACTGGCCAAGTCCTATGATTCTGTTCCTATTTTTCATCATATTAAACCCCAGTTTGGTGATACTTGTCAAAACTCGCTTATTATAATAGTGATTTCATGTAACTTTTATTTTAGGTGTACTATTAATTTGGTTAGGCATCATTGGGGTTACGGCTGGTGCTCATAGATTATGGGCACATCGTTCATACACCGCTGGTACTCCATTAAAAATATTTTTAGTAATTTGTCAAACATTAATAGGACAGGTAAGTTTCAATTTTGATTACGTTATAATGACGATAACTAAGTATTAGATGATTCTATAGGGTTCTATATACGATTGGGTTAAGTATCACCGACTACATCATGAACAATTTGGTACAAATAAAGATCCATTCAATCCCAATAAAGGATTTTTTTATGCTCACTTTTTATGCTTAACTCAGAAGACAACAAGTGAGGTAGAAGAATTAGCAAACAAAATAGACATGTCCGATTTGGAAAATGATGTTATCGTAATGTTTCAGAAAAAGTAGGTACAACTGAATTACTAACCTTTAATAAATTTTATACAATTTTACTTTTGCCAGTTTCACTTTCTTCAATAGAAAAATAAATAAAGCACCATAAGTCATGCCCATTTTACAACACTGCGATGCTAAAAAACAAATTTTTAAGTACTTCCTTATATGTGTATAGGGGAGACCGGGGCCACCCTAAAGAAAATTAAGAATATTATCTCGTATTTAGGTTACAAGTTCATTATGTCATCTATAGTATATAGCCTCATTACCCCAGTGACTGGAGTAATCATGATTTCTCTGGCCTGATTATCTTAAAGGTAATGAGCATAGTATCCATTTAAGAAAAGTAATATTTACTCATTAAATCTCATAAATAATCGGTGTTTGTGTAGTTTTATTTTTGCCGTATTCACAACAGAAAATGCGAATTTCTTCATGGGAACTCTTCAATCCATCATCATGATACTCAAGTTCAGCTGAAGTGTTCGACGAGGAACTAATAAATACTATCTTTACATCTTTAATACTTTGCTCTTTTCCACTTTCTTAGTTCTCTTCTCTTGATATAGACGTCAAGGTTTAGGAAGAGTCTTTCTTGCGGACTTGTTTTGTCTTCCTGCACCTTCTGGGAACTGGGGTAATTTCAGCTACCTCACGTTGGAATGACTTGTAATTGTCTTCGGCGTAATCGACACGATCGGAATAACGCCTTGATTTGACAGCATGACTACAACGTCTTGATTTGACTACTTGGCGACAACTTCCAAATGTACTGATCAGAAAACGGTGACAGGTTTACACGGTTCTACAGCAGCAGAAGTTGTGAAATCGGTATCATCAAAAACATTTAGATTCAGTGGAAAAATACCGGTACACTAAAATCCTTTTAGAGCTTAGCTTAAGAAACCTTTCCATAACATTATTTGAAGATAGAAGTTATGGCATATCTTCCGACTCTTCCATACTGTTTGTGTTTTAAATAAAGTTTTACCTCACGATTAATGGCCTTCTTCAGAGGTCCGAAAAATACGTCTACGATGTGAGGTGTGTGGCACCATGGCACTCCCATTATCTTTGCAGAAATTGTACGCAGATAGGACTCGAGCTTATTAAGGACTAAATGTACTGGTTCATCTACTGAACATTGGGCAGTTTTCTGAAAGTATTCGAACCATTTCACAAACAACTTTTCGGTTATTCAACCAGGTTTAGAGCAAGGCTGGCATCTGGGGGCCCATTTTTTCCAATAATTTTTGATGTTTAAAAATGGACATAGGTGAAACGTAAAGTACTGCAGCACATCACTGTAGTATTTGTCTCTCGCTCGGTGCTAGATGTTAGACCAACTTGCTTCTGTTCTTTTTTGGCAAGTATTTTGATTGCGTTTCTAACTGTATTGACACCAGTCTCGTCACAATTGAGTACTATAGATGCGGGAAACTTGTGCTTGCCACATCATTATTGCGGTAAAACATTAAAACATCTTGTTAAATCCTAATATTCTGCATAAGCTTGTGTGTTCTGGATTTCTTATTGATACATCGGCACAACTTTTAATGAAGCCATCCCTCGCCAGCTTGTTTCGTAACTTTATTGAAATCATTTTTAATGTTATTTCATCAGCATATTCGTATGTAATCTACCTTATTTGACTTGTTGTAACACCAAAATATAATTTTGACAGTAATAACACATGGTTCCTAAGTTCTTGTTCTTGAATTTCGTTGAAAACACGTTTTTTGTCCATTTTGCACAACAAAAGGAAGTATTTTGTTGAGTTGGTTTGGAATGGAAGTTGTCGGTTTGTCGAAAGGTTTTGGCTGCACTTAGCCATCTGAGTTCAAACTTCTTGAGTCCATGAGGCTTTATTTGTTATCCTGTTATAATTTCGAACCATATATAAAAGAGATATAATATAAAAACGATTTGTTGTTCTTGAGTGACCATGAAAACGGGCAAATCGGACCACCCCTGGTCTTATTGCCCCCATTATGTATGTAACTAGAAACATCACAAAAACATAACCTATAACAATAATTGAACCCATTATGTGCATGTAATATCATGTAACAA
Source organism: Vesta saturnalis (assembly GCA_036346205.1). Lineage (NCBI taxonomy): Eukaryota > Metazoa > Arthropoda > Insecta > Coleoptera > Lampyridae > Vesta > Vesta saturnalis. The sequence continues at coordinate 202,878 of JARFJB010001990.1, forward strand.
TACGCTCTTGTTAATTAAAAGTAATTATATTTCAATATCTCAAACTAAATTATGTTTATTCTCACTTTCATTTGTATTTGTCTAATTGTATCTATTTGTAACTGTATCTAAGCATACATCAAAACACACCCACTTAAATATTTGCCTAGTAAAACTGTAATGCACAGACGTGCTCTTCTACGCAGTGCTAGTATTTGAGTATTATCGTCGACAGTCCTTCTTGTATGAATGGAATAAAAGGCGCGGTTTTTGAAATAATGAGGGTGTGGCTTTATAGTTCCGGTCTTCCCTATCGCCCGAATAGCTACAAAAACTAACTTTTTTCGTTTGGTTCAATATACCGTATGGCTCACTATATTTTTCTCACTTTGAATGGGTTTAAATTTTAAAGGTGGGTTTTTAATGTGATGTTTGAAATTGTAACAAGTCTTGTCAAAGTATTAAAGTTTTACTTCTAATCCGGTAAAAACATAATGGTTCATTTGTTGTGCAAATATTTTTAATATAGGTTTATAGAGACCTCTATAAAATCATAATTCCTTGGTATGCAAATTTGTGAAAGATATAAACTATAATCCTGCGTCACAAAACATTGACGATGTAAGAATGACCTTCGACGTATATTCGATAGTGTTGCTATTTACATACTAAACGTGGCATTAACAATGTGAGGTAAAATAACTGCATACTTGAAAACGAAATGCTCAGAAGAAGTCCGGACAAATAGAACAACATGAAAATTTTAGCATATGGTCGGGCAGGCGAGTTCTTTTAGTAAAGCATGGTTCAAGATTTTAAAAACGTATGTCGTTATTGGTTCATATAGTTAGTAATTTTGAATACCAACAAAACATCGTCAATGTTTCTAGGTTATTTTCATATTTAAGCCGCGCTGTTAAAACACGATGCGTTATACGAAACGAAATACGAAGAATAATTTGAGGTTAAATAGCCAAGAAGACATCTGACAACGTCATGCGCTTTGACTTTAGAATCGACATACGTTTTTAAGTCCTGCGCTTAAAATATATAGCAGACGTATATTATATAACCCGTCTTTCTTTAAGTGGGAACTTCGCACTAAGATAAAGGGAAACAGATGCATTTCACAGTAATAATTATATCCCCATTCTCGAGTCCGCCATGAGACACCTCTCCCCGGCGCTACTATATCACTTATTTATGCTGGTATTGTCATACCATACAGATCAAGGAAACCAGAAAGAACATCTTATTATACCACACCAATAAAACGCGTTATAAAGTGGTGTTGGTCAGGTCCAGAAAGACTATTTTTAGTTTATTAATATTTTCGATTACTGCTAATTTGTTGTAGAAGATATAACCAATATATTATTGATTGGATTTGTAAAGTTCATCGCCACTTACACAATTTTTTTTGGCACATTCTAGTATTTTTGAAATATAAATACAGGGTACAGTTAATATTTCTGATTTTTAAACAATTCTCCCAATGAATCCAAATGTTCCAAACCAAACATATTCCTAATAGCACGTTTCTGTAACAAGAAAAAGTACGGTTAGCTTCAAGACTCCTCAGCATACAGCTATTGACGCACTTATGTAATTCAATCTTTTCAAAGCAAAACATATACCAGTACATTTCTTGCAAATATAAACAATATGACTCTTAAAAGATAAGGATGATCAAGGTCTATGCCCAGTAATTTGAATTCTTGAACTAGTATGTATAATAAGAAAACGAGTTTATTATTTAGCGGGTAATCAGCAAGTGCGTTCCAGTCATTTCGTAGTTTAGTTGTCATTTTAGTTACGGATGCTCCATTAGAAATCAAAGTTCATCATCACACAATTCGTAAAAGGTGGTAAGATTGTTATACAGATCGTTTGTATGAAGTAAAAAAAAGTAAAGGTTCTAGCACGCTTCCTTGGGGCATACCAATATTATTTATTAATACATTATAATTATTGTCGGGATAATGCACATACTTTCTTCTCTAAGATAAATAAGATCTGAGAAAGTCGTTGCTTTTATGCTCTAAATATCTAAATTTGTTAGAAGAATGTTACTGTCCTGTTGTTTAATTAGACGTATGAGAAATGTGGTGATTGTTGTTCATCTGAAATAAATAGAAAAGAGTGACAGTTAACAAGATAAAACAAATAAAACTATACAGTAACACTTAACTTGATACACCAGTCTTCGCCTTAGACCATTGTATGCTTACCCGATGGTGTGTGAAGATCACTTACCATTGGTCATTCGCAGTTTTTGCCTCTTCCAAATGAAAGGTAGGGTTTCGTCTATATTTAGAATCGAATCTTAAAGTGAGGTGAATTAGTATAGCCGGAGCCGCCTTAGGTCCTCCCGCTTTCCCCAACAACACCTACGGTCGCTTTTGCGTCACTGCCGCCGGTACGTAATGAAGAACATGTCGCTGCAGGGGGTGTCCTCTTCGTTGTCGTTAAATTTCTTTTTATTCCGCTATGGGAGTCGAAGAAATCAGGAAAAATCTCAGAACATTGGTCACCATCGTACTCAGATTTCCCAAAGCAAGGCATCACTACTGTAGTGATCTCCGGAGCACTTTATATAACTTTCTACGCCCCATCATAACGCAAACCCTAACGACGGTTATACTGCCCGATGCCAAATTTCCACCTCAAGTCGAGTTAAGTGACTCGAATATGTGCGATGTGGTTCGCCTCTAAGATTTTCTTAGCTTCCTCTTCGGATGGTAGCTTCATAAGTACGAGAGGGATCGTGAGTCTTTGATTTTTTATCCTGGATAAAGACTATTATAATCACGTTGAACGAGCTCACGCTGCTTTTGAAGATTTCTACAGGGTATACCACGTAAAACCACCTTAATGAAATGTTTGCTATGTCATAAGCTTACAAGTATTGAATCAGGCAGGATATATTCCTTCATTGACGACCTTGGCTAGAGTGAAGGCAATCCCACGGTGCTCGAATTATAGTGAGAGGTTAACCAAGTTCTCTCTCCGAGGAAGGATTACCTGGGGCATTTTCCCTAGTAACTGAGTTTATAGCAGGACGGTTTTCAGCAGGTTAAAGGCGTGGGAAATCTGCGTCAGTGCAGTCGAGCGTAGTCTTCTTTTACCTTTGTACGTGACATTCTTGGTTGGAACTGACATGACGGGTCTTCTCGAGCTGAATGTCGGTGTCAGTGGACGTCAACGAAACCTCTGGTGGGTTGTTCTCTTACTCAAACCGCTGACGCGCGTGTGTGTGTGGGTGTGTGTGCGTGCGAATGTGCGTGTGTGCGTGTGTGCGTGTGTGCGTGTGTGCGTGTGTGCGTGTGTGCGTGAGTGCGTGTGTGCGTGTGTGCGTGTGTGCGTGTGTGTGTGTGTGTGTGTGTGTGTGTGTGTGTGTGTGTGTGTGTGTGTGTGTGTGTGTGGTGTGTGTGTGTGTGAGTGTGTGTATGTGTGAGTGTGTGAGTGTGTGGTGAGTGTGTGAGTTTGTGTGTGTGTGTGCGTGTGTGCGTGTGTGAGTGTGTGAGTGAGTGAGTGTGTGAGTGTGTGTGTGTGTGTGTGTGTGTGTGTGTGTGTGTGTGTGTGAGTGTGTGAGTGTGTGAGTGTGTGGGTGTGTGAGTGTGTGGTGTGAGTGTGCAGTGTGTGAGTGTGTGGTGTGTGAGTGTGTGAGTGTGAGTGTGTGAGTGTGAGTGTGTGAGTGTGTGTGTGTGTGTGTGTGTGAGTGTGTGAGTGTGTGAGGTGTGTGTGTGTGAGTGTGTGAGTGTGGGTGTGTGAGTGTGGTGGAGTGTGTGAGTGTGTGAGTGTGGAGTGTGTGAGTGTGGTGTGAGGTGTGTGAGTGTGTGAGTGTGTGAGTGTGTGTGAGTGTGTGTGTGTAGTGTGTGAGTGTGTAGTGTGTGAGTGTGTGGTGTGGTGTGGTGTGTGAGTGTGTGAGTGTGTGGTGTGAGTGTGTGAGTGTGTGAGTGTGTTTGGAGTGTGTGAGTGTGAGTGTGTGAGTGTGTGAGTGTGTGAGTGTGTGAGTGTGTGAGTGTGTGAGTGTGTGAGTTCGTGAGTGTGTGGTGTGTGAGTGTGTGGAGTGTGGTGTGAGGTGTGTGAGTGTGAGTGTGTGAGTGTGTGAGTGTGAGTGTGGAGTGTGTGAGTGTAGTGAGTGTGTGAGTGTGTGGTGTGTGTGTGTGGTGTGTGAGTGTGGTGAGTGTGTGAGTCTGTGAGTGTGTGTGTGTGGAGTGTGTGAGTGTTTGAGTGTGTGAGTGTGTGAGTGTGTGTGTGTGGGTAGGTGCGTAGCGGTGTGTGTGTGGGTGCGTGTGTGCGCGTGTGTGTGTGGATGCGGGGGTGGATGAATGGGTGGGTGGAAGGGTGTCGGAATATGTGGGTGTGTATTTGTTAGTATCCTCGACAACAACACATACGTACTGAAAATTTCGTATTTAAGCTTACTTTCATTTCTTCTAGAGCTGATTAGATTTTGGGAGAAATATAGCTGTTGAGAAAGAGGGTTTATTAGGACCAGTTTTTGGTTTCTATCAACTATTTATGAAATAGATGCCTGTCTCACAGCTGTTGAGAAGGAGGGTTTATAAGGAGTAGTTTTTGGTTTTTTCATCTGTTTCTGAAATAGGTGCATATTTCAAAGATATAAAAATACCAGAGATTAGAATTTATAGCAATAAATTAGTTATATTCTACGTAATTCTTTGATACGTCGGAGAATTTGGTCACAAAAAAATCCCAATGTGTAATTTAAGTGTACGATGGAATTATATCAATATCTAAATAACAATCAACTTTATAAGATGTGTAATCATATTTATAGGTAATTCAGTTTTTTTCTAGTTAGCATTTAGATGTCTATTAACCTCTATATGGATGTAGGCTTAAACGTGAATTTGACAAATTATTATTGTTGTTTTACACTGTTGTAGGTATTGGTAAAATTGTGGGTGGATAACTGGCATATGCGTACCAAGTGTTTAAGTTGAAATGTATCCAGAAATGTACTAAACTTGCAACTTGCAAAGATTTGTCAATTTTTTAACCTTTGATTACAGCTTAATTAATTATCAAAAACTTGTATAAATTATCTGCCCACAATCTTTTTGATATCTAATTGCATAAAATAATTGAAATTGTTTTTGGCCGTAATCTGTCAATTGTTTAAACTTTTTCCGGGGTCACACGCGTATTTCAGCTTTGCACCGACTAACCGAGTTTTCTGGAATTTGGAATTTTTTATTTCAAATATCCTATAAAAATATTTGGCATAAATTTATCAATCGTTTAAAATCTTTAATAACAGTTTTAAAATAGGGCGGGTTGTATCAAAAAGATATGTCGTAAATATTATCTTAATTTAAATTTTTCACGCCTAGAATATTAGTTTCCAGGCGGCAGATATGTCTGTTGCTTATAAAATAGTGTCATCATCTGCCAGCCAATAATTATGTGAAAAAATATATACAGGTATGGAAAAATATTATCGCGGGTCTGACTTATAATAAGTAAAACAAGGACAGTACAATCAGTTCACGTGCTAAGTGAGATAGAATAAACAACAAACTAAAAGCACTGATGTCATACATGCGTCTTTTGAGTAGGTTAGTATCAATGACACATTTAATTGCTACTGTCAACGAGAATTGAAAATCAGTGTTTTTGCAGGTCCGACACAATACTCATGTATTCCACTGAAGAAAAAATACAGATTATTAAGTGGTATTATTCAGGAAGCACTGCACAAGAAATAATGGGCAGATTTCCTTTTTCCTTTGAAAACGGGACAATTCCATCAGAAAGTACGATTATGCGCACTGCTTGTAAATTCCAAAGATGTGGATGTTTAAATAATTGTAGAAAATGCAGTAGCATTGATGGTAATGATGGTGACCATCCTAATCGTTACTTAAACGAAGAGCGCGAACTCCAAGAAATTGCAGTGTGTAGTTTAGCAGAAACTTATTTCCCGTGCAATAGTACAAACATTGTTGAAGAAATGAATATGGAACCAAAGACAGTTCGCAATATCTTGAAAAGAAGTAAATACCGTTGCCATAAGTTGCAAACTACACAAGAAATTTTTCCAGAAGACCATCAAAAGCGTATGGAATTTTGTGAAGATATGATGAATCGGACTAATGAAAACGAAAGATTTATTGAAAATATTTTGTTTACCGACGAATGTTCTTTTAACTTACATGGCCATCACAGTCCGTCTGTCGCTGTTGGTTACTCTCGGGAAAATAAACAAATTAGTATTCCTTACCGGACACAATACCCCCAAAAAGTTAATGTGTGGGCAGGAATTTTAGGCAATTCCATAATTGGTCCATTTTTTATCAACGGAAACTTGAATGCGGGCAAATATTTAGAATTGTTGACAAACCAGATAGTTCCAGCTGTTCAACGCCTCAATATAAATTTTAATGACATTTGGTATCAAGAAGATGGCTGTCCTGTTCATACTGCAATAACAGTTCAACAATTTTTTGAAACTACGTTCCCTAATCGTGTTATTAGTGGAAAAGGTACTATTAAATATCCTCCTCGCTCACGTGATATCGCGCCGAACGATTTTTTGTTTGGGAATTCGTATCCCAGCAAATTTATGGGCACGGGCATGAACGTGCTAACAATTTGCACCAACTCCGTGTCAAAATTACAGATTCTTTAAACAGCATCACCCAAGAAATGTTAGAAAACATTCGAACTGAATTTTATCACAGATTGGGTTACTGTATATTATTTCATTTCTTTCGATTTCCAAGTTTGAAAGTTGTGTGTTGTTTCACATCAGATATTTTACCTTAAAAGTATGTAAATTTAATTATATCCTGTTGAAACCACAATGTATAACGTACATTTTAATTATCCGAATATATGCACTTTACCAAGATCCAACATTATACCAAATTTCAGGTTTTTACTTCAATCGTTATTACAACGGCTATTGTGCTGGTGAATTACATTCTTTGATACCATCTCCGGCTATCTTTGCAAGAAACACTCGGTTCGCGCATTCACATCATCAGTATGCAGTACAAATCTCCACTTGTCGTACCAAACGGGCGCAATCCGCATTTTTCTACACGGCTTCTAAACTCTGGAATGATCTCCCTAGTTCCTGTTTTCCTCTCACTTATGATATGAGAAAATTTAAGGTAGCTGTTCATAGGCATCTATTGGCAATTCATTATCCCTCTATCCATCCTCCTAAGTGTTCCTGAGTGCTTTAGCACGATAGGCCTTATTTAGCCTGTTCAGGTCCACAATCATAAAAAAAAAAATTCGTTTGATAAATAACTCAAACAACCATATTATAAAGATTCCGATGTTTTCTATTGTGGTACTGAATCCTGAAAGCGAAACATTGGTAGGGGGATAGTATGATGGCAAATTTCAAATAAAATTGAATTTAGCTATAGAATACTTAAAAACATATGTTAATAGTAATATCAGTTATATAAGTGCAACTATAAAACCCTCACTACTACAAATCGTGTCGTTTTGACTCTTCGAGCACTAAGTTCGCAACCATAGCGTTTAACGGTTGCGATAGTCTTTATGTGCAAAATTTTACAGCCGCGATCTTAACCTAAAACGTACAGAATTATAATTAATTTATTTTCAAGCGAACTCAAACAGTAATTTATATTACAAGAGCGGAATACGCGTTATAACCTAACGAGCGTTAATATCGAAGGGCGACATGGAAGCGAGCCAAGTTATACTTTTCTGCTCGGGTAATATACAACGATTTTTGTGCTGTTTTAATAAAAGTTTTATAATCATTTGAAAAATAGCTGGAGTGGAACACTACATGACCTTCCAACCTACAAAATGGAAATTAAAAGAAATGTAATAATTTTAACAACATTTTTTTAGGATAATTACGCGACCTCTCTTGTAATAAAGTTCATTACGAAAATAGACAACATTGTAAAAACAAAAACAATAATCTATGTTAAACAGACAGACGTTAATCGACATCTAGATACTAACTCAAAAAATTAAAACGAAATGAAATAATTTTAATTATGATTTTTTTAGGATAACTATGCAACTTCTTTTTTATACGTTCATAATGAAAACCGGCAACATTGTAAAAACAAAAAATAATCTATATCAGAATGACGTTTAACTTAATGAAGATTCCAAAACCGCCCGCTTCTATACGATATCTATACGATAATACCTCAAACATCGAAGTTTATTGCAATTGCGAATGTATGACATGGTTCGATTACTACTCATAAGAAGAACCAAGAAGAAACTTACGAGAGCTACAAACAAGAACATTAACATTTACATTGATAGTATAACTTAAGTTTAAGGTTTAACTTTAGCATTATAATACTTATTGAAAAACCAACTATTTTTAAAAATGAACAGAATACACTTTTTTCAAAACGCTACTTTATAAAATTTTCGGAAAGATCTCCACCTTGTGTAAGGCAGTAACCCAATCTGTGATAAAATTCAATTCGGGTATTTTATAATATTTCTTGGGTAATGCTGTTTAAAGAGTCCATAATTTTGACACGAAGTTCGTCCAAATTGTTAGCACGTTTATGTCTGTGCCCATACATTTGCTGGGATACGTATCCCTAAACAAAAAAGTCGTTCGGCGCGATATCAGGTGAGCGAGGAGGATAGTTAATAGTACCTTTTCCACTAATAATAAGGTTAGGGAGCGTAGTTTCCAAAAACTGTTGAACTCTTATTGCAGTATGAGCAGGACAGCCATCTTCTTGATACCAAATGTCATCAAAATTTATATTGAGGCGTTGAACAACTGGAACTATTTGGTTTCTCAACAGTTCTAAATATTTGTCCGCGTTCAAGTTTCTGGTGATAAAGAATGGACCAATTATGGAATTAACTAAAATTCCTGCCCACACACTTTTTGGGGGTCTTGTGTCCGGTAAGGAATACTAATGTGTTTGTTTTCCCGAGAATAACCAACAGTAATAAATGGATTGTGATGGCCATGTAAGTTAAAAGAGTACTCGTCGGTAAACAAAATATTTTCAATAAATCTTTCGTTTTCATTACCCTATTCATCATTTCTTCGCAAAATTCCAAACGCTTTTGATGATCTTCTGGAACAATTTATTTATTCCTTTTCAATGCGAACTGTTCTTGGTTCAATATTCATTTCTTTAGCAATTTTTGCACGGGAAACAAGTTTGTGCTAAACTACACACCGCAATTTCTTGGAGTTCGCGCTTTTCGTTTAAGTTACGACCAGGATGCTCACCACTATTACCATCAATGCTACTGCATTTTCTACAATTATTTAAACATCCGCATCTTTGAAATTTACAAACAGTACGCATAATCGTACTTTCTGATGGAGTTGGCCTGTTTTCAAAGGAAAAAGCAAACTACCCATTATTTCTTGTGCAGTGCTTCCTGAATAATACCACTTAATAATCTGTATTTTTTCTTCAGTGTCGGACTTGAAAAAACACTGATTTTCAATTCTCATTGAGAGTAGCAATTAAATGTATCATTGAAAATAGCCTACTCAAAAGACGCATGTATGGCATCAGCGCTTTTAGTTTGTTGTGTATTCTATCCCACTTAGCACGGGAACTGATTGTACTGTCTTTGTTTTACTTATTATAAATCAGACCCGCGATAACATTTTTCCATACCTGTACAAATATATACATACATGTGTACTATCGCGCCCAAAAATTTTGGTACAATTTGTTACTGTAGACACTTCCAGTTCAAATTTTGATATAGACACATTTGTTGTACGTAACTCGGACATCTCACGATTTTCATGTAGGGGTTAAGCATTGTCAAACTGGCAAATCTGATAGATTGAAGACTTATAAACTGTCACTTTGATATTTCATGGTCATAGTCTGCTAACGCAATTGATTATGTTCAGTCAAACCAAATGCACACAGCCAAAATTTTGCTGTACCAATATCTTTGAGTGCGATAGTATATATATATATATATATATATATATATATATATATATAATATATATATATATATATATATATATATATATATATATATATATATATATAGGTTGCAAAGTAATAATATGTAATTTTTGTAACTTAAATTATGTTGGTGCTTCTGTTAACCATTTACGAATTTATAAACGCAATATTGCCAACTTATATTACATTTACAAATATAACAATTTTAAATGTTTTTTGATAATACTGTAGGATTCAAATTGATTTTCTCAGGTTAATTAGCTAAAACTATAATTCTTTTCTTATAGGAATTCATCTATAATGTTAGGGTCTTGTTAGATTTGAAGTTTGTACTTTCTGGCTCTAGAGTATCCTTAACCCAATAGTCATTTTCGAGTGAGCTAGCACCAAAACTATTGTACGACACTCATGAGCAGTCATTTTTCAAGCAACGACTTCTTTAAACTTGGTCTCAATCATAAAATTATCATAGCAGCGTATAAATTCAAAATAACCATACCTCGGTTGACTAACGCTTTCTGATAACGGGGAAATCATCGAAGCATCGTTATGTACCTAAGCTATTCTTTCTTTATATTAAACCGGATTTGTGAATGCAATATGATTTATGTATAAAAAAGGTGGTGAGCTGGTCGCATCATATTTGTTACAAGATGATTTGTTATATCATCAGAATCAGAACTATGAAAGGAATGTTAATTGATATAAAAGAGTCTTAATAGCAAAACAATATATGATATTCGCTTGTTTTACCTGGCACAATTTGTTTTCCTGGCGCAGAATTTACGATAATCTTATATGGGTCATTCTGGGTGAATCTATAATAAACCGAATACCAACCTCATTTTGATCGTCCAGCCGTTTAGGGGTAATTACGGGAACGGACCGACAAAGCGCCGATAATAGTGTATTTTTCTCAGAAGAGAATTTTAAGTAACATTATTTTTATACCATCTTGTTTATTTCAGATATTATTTCCTGTTATACACCTTCCTTGTAATATTATTACCGTTATACATTCCAATGAAATTTTGGCAAGAACATTTCCTTTATTCATTATTTGTAGCTGGACTAATGAAATATGGGCTTGTTCTACATTTATCTTGGCTTATTCATAGTGCCACAACAATTTTAGGATTGAAAAAAGGAGAAAGGTTAAATAATACAATAACTTGACATTATGTTTATTAATATTAACTTTTAGATATCCCTTAGATACCAACATGGTGTTTTTAATTAACAAAACTTATTGGTTGCAGTACCATTACATGGTTCCTTGGGATTACCAAACCAGCGAGTATGGAAATTATGGTTCTGATTACATTTCAAAATTTGTAAGAGTTAGTGCTGCACTTGAACTTGCAACTGATTTAAGAACTATTGATAGCAACGGTGTTAAGAGAGCTTTAGAAATGTGTCTAGAAACTAAAAAAGACATTTCTGAATGCCTATTAAAGGTACATCTTAGTGCCATCACTCCAAAAGACCATTACTTAAAACCAAGTAAATTTTATCGTTTTTAAGTACCTACTGATGCATGTTGGTCATAATGCATATTGTTTGTTTTCAGATATCTAGATTTTTAATGTTTAGATAAATATGAAATAACAAACGTAATCTTTTGTATTAGTGCAAATACACAGTTTTTAATTATTTATAGTTCTTATTGATTTGTCGGAATATTGGCCGCTTTGGATTTTTCCCCTCATAAAAAATAATTTTAATAAATTCTCTTACCTACATGACAGATTATACGAAATCGTGCAGTGATACTAAATGTGCTAATATTACCATCTCCAAACAAATACATATTTCCATAGGGTGTCGTTAACAAACTTTCGACTTTGACCATTGGCACAACATGGGTCTCCTGATAAAGGTCTAAATGAGAGGTGCCACCTTTAATAGCTTTTTTATCGATTGCAGAAAACATATTTTAAAGAAATTGAGCAGTTATTTTCTGTAATGCACACAACGGATAATCGCGATGGCCGGACTGAATGACCTATGATCTACTAAAGTCATCCTATCGAAAGCATTTAGTATGCATGAGGCTAATGCTAAGGTTTATGGAAAAGCTTGAAGCGGTGTGTAGGTATAGTGTTTGATAGATTTTTACCTTTGACGTTTGTGAGAAACAGGTCGTGTTGAGGTCAATGACATATATATTTGAAATAAAGTTTGACCTTTTTATCTTAGACATAAACTTGTGAGATAGAGGTCGTGTTGAGGTCAATGAAATAAATATTTGCAATATCTAATAAAAAGCTTACGAAGGGCACCTCTAATTCAATATCTCTTAAGTGAAAATGATTGAAATTGATGGTGAAGGTTTAAAGGAATTCGTTTCTTCATTACATTGTAATAGTATATTATACAATAAGTTTTAAAAAGTGCAGTTTTCACAAGATTATGCAATTTGAGAGTGGTTTTGTTGTATACTATACTTTTTCTACGACTTCAACTGAAAGCTGTTTTCCTATTAATTAAACTAATAATAAATAAACCATGAAGTAGTTTTGTTAAATTAAATATAGTAAATCTCTGAAAACAATGGTAAAAATAATCCTTTACAAATCTAGTTATCTCATAAGACGTAAGAAATTCATAGTTGTCAGGAATAAAAAAGGCAAACCGTAAAAGGTTTTATTTAAAATTATAATTAAATGTAATATGTCAACAATTTTGCGAATTTACTCCCGGCAAGTTCCGACACTTAAATAAATTTTCGGTAATAGAAACGTTGCTATTTGTCGAGGAAGAAGGACGAGGACTTACCGATACGGTTTTAGTTTTGTTTCGCATATTTGTGAATCTCGCATCAAATAGCATGTGTAAAATAAATAGCGTGTGTGAAGTTGTTGCTTTACACATTTTAACTACAGCATGCTCTAGAATCAGCTGAAAGGGATCCGTCTGAAGTGTAGCGTGTCCAATTTTATCTCTACATAATCAACTTCTCATTTCAAACGCATTTAAAAATGCTTTATCTACATGTTTTGCTTAAACGAGTGTCTTCGTCTAGCATTACGCAAGCTCAATTTGAATTAACGTTTTTAGCAACAAATTGTAAGTTATTTTGGGTTTAAGCATCCTCACATTAACTAATAAAAGAAACCAAAGTTTCGAACATCTAATTGCATTCATTAATTGACTACTACATATACTAGCTACTTCCAATACAAATGCAACCTGGAACAAAAATACATTACAAATAAAAAATACTCACTTTTACCAAAAATAAATATCTGCTTGATGGATATGTTCAAAGGAACGAGTGGTTAGATAGAAAATCGAATACTTTTATACTTTTCGTGGCAGTATGCAAATGTGAAGGTGACATTTATTATTTAACTCGTAACCATATTAACGAGATACGGTAAATTTTACATGAAAAACCAGTAATATCCTTTTTCATTATCGATCCCGATGATGTGATTCAATGACTTGAGGTGTACAAGGTGGCCAACTAAGAATGCGAGGTACTGTATCTGGGAAACTATCCATCGTAGAGGCTTGCGCAAAAGAAATTTATTACTAAAACGGCCAATACAAAAACCTGGAAAGTATTTTCTAGTTTCTGAAATGGCCGCTAGGGGGCGTAACTGCAATCTTGAATCTAAAAAAGTGATGTTCCTGTGAATTCTGCTATATTAACTTAATAAAAAAATAACTGATCTTTGAAGTCGAGGATAATCTGAACTTTTTTGTTTGGCACTTTTTGACGTGTCTAAAAATAAAGTGGTGGGGGTATTCAAAGGTTTCCTTAAATAACCCCCTGTATCTTCGAAACGGCTAAGCCGATTTTAACAAACTTGGGCGCGTTGAAATGAGCTATTATTGGGCTACAAATGTTATGATATTTGAAGTTTTTTAGTTTCACATGTCGTCGCCCGAGGGCCTTGTTCGACATTCCGACAGAAACGGTTAATTTTCGCAAAAAAATTAAATGCGTTGGTATGACTTTTTTTTCATGAACAAGTAGCTAAATGATGCCTAAACAAGCTCGCGAAAACCGTATCTCGATATCTTATTCCTAACCTAAAATATCGGTCAAAGAAAACTTAATACGAAAATCCCTTAAATTTTTATTTTTTTTAACTATATTTTTCTGGAATTGTTTCTATTATGTTAAGTTGTGGCCCTCAAAAGGATCGATTTAAAGAAGGAAAGTTTTAATGCCCCTGTAAATGCTCGAAATGCTGACTATCATGCTCTATGCATTGCTGAAGCCTCTCATGACTAGACAAAACCTCAGCTTCAATTTCGGCTCTCGGTATGTTACGTATTGCGTTACGAATCCGGTTTTTCATATCTTCTCTAGTAGTAGGTTGAGTCCGAAACACGATGTCCTTTAAGCGCCCCCATAAATAAAAATCGAGGCAAGTTAAGTCTGGCGATCGCAGAGGCCATGGAAATAGACTTCCACTTCCAATCGACCGCTGTTGAAATACTGAATTAATATGCTCTCGCACATTAATAGCAAAATGTGCTGGGCAACCATCCAACTGCAAAAACAATTTTTGCCTTGTTTCCAGAGCCACATTTCCCAACAACAACGGTAATTGATTGGTCAAAAAGTCAAGAAATACATTGCCATTTAGGGGTTGCTCGAAAAAATATGGCCCAATAATTCTGCCTCCCAGTATGCCACACCATACATTTAAACTCCAACGTCCTTGGCACTGAACTTCACGCAACTAATGGGGATTTTCTGCAGACCAATAATGCATATTGTGCAGATTGACTCTCCCATCACTAATGAAGGTGGCTTCATCGGTCCAAAGAATTTGAAATAAAAATTCTCTATTCGCGTATCATGCCTAACATCCAATGCAATAATCTAACCTTCTATCAAAATCTTCCTCTTTCAAGGCCTGGTGCAAAACGACATGATATGGGTGCATTTTTAAAGTAATTAAAAAAAGTTTAAACTAATACCTATATATTTTGATGGTCATTTGAATTTACCTATGGTCCTTCAAAATATTTTTAACCGTTGTCCGTGATATGCCCAACTCAGTGGATAATGCTCTTGTGCTAACATGAGGATTTCCTTCAATATAGCCCAGTACACTGTTAATATTTTCTTGTGTTCTTCCAATTTTTTGCCGTTGAAACATAGGCCGAAAACTACCATTGGCTCGTAAGCTCGCTACTAATCGGGGAAAAACACTTACATCGCAAGGACGCCGATTTGGATATCGAGCCGCGTAAACTCTTTTAGCTACTGCGGCATTCTGAAGACATTCAAAATAAACCACAAGCATATCAACAGCTTCATTATTCGTAAAAAGCATTTTGAAAGCACAAAAATTGCTCAAAGTAACGCGAAAGTATTGACAACTATTGACAATTTGACGATTATGTATGTTTTGTTTAGGTATCTGTTTCCATTGCCTGCTTCTATTAATTGTATTTGTCGTATATATTCATAGTGAATATGCATTTAAACAAACAAAAAATAGGCCTTTCGTATAACTTTTAGCATTGCTTACTTGCCCGGGTGATTTTATTCTGGTGTATAAATTTACAAACATTTAAAATCGCAATTTCTAGTAATTTCAAAAAGGGTGATTTTATTCTTACATTTACATTTACATTTACGCAATTTCTAGGTAACCTATTCAGAGCCGAAATTGAAACTGCAGTTTTGTCTACCCATGAGAGGCCTCAGCAATGCACAGAGTGATGGTCAGCATTTCGAGCATTTACGGGGGCATTAAAAACCTTCCTCCTTTAAATCGGTCCTTTTTAGGGCCACAACTTATATAATAGAAACAATTCCAGAAAAATATAGTTAAAAAAAATTAAAATTTAAGGGATTTTCGTATAAAGTTTTCTTTGGCCGATATTTTAGGTTAAGAACGAGATATCGAGATGCCGTTTTCGCGAGCTTGTTTAGGCATCATTTGTAGCCCAAGTTCAACGCGCCCAAGTTTGTTAAAATTGGCTTTGTTTCGAATATACAGGGGTTATTTAACGAAACCTTTGAATACGCCCACCACTTTATTTTAGACATACGTCAAAAGTGCCAAACAAAAAGTTCAGATTATCCTCGACTTATCCTCAGTTATTTTTATTAGGTTAATGTAGCCGAGTTCATAGAAACATCACTTTTTTAGAGTCAAGATTGCAGTTACGTCTCCTAGCGGCCATTTCAGAAACTTGAAAATATTTTCCAGGTTTTTAGTTTTTAGTAAAACTTTTATTTGCGCAAGCCTCTACAATGGATAGTTTCCCAGATACAGTACCTCGCACTCTTAGTTGGCCACCCTGTACATAGATACGAGTTTAAATTATAAACCATTTATAAGACTATAAACGATTATGCCAGTATCGAAAGAGGTTAATGATTCCATTTCCAATTTAATGTTTACCTTTAAGCGTTGATTGAGGAATTTTTTAGTCAATGCTTTAAGTCTTTCAATGATTCATTTTGCTGCGAACAGTCCATTACAAATACTGGGAGTTATTTGAATTCGGAGTAGTTAAATAACACATCTTTATCATCTTCACCATAAAAATGACGTCGGAATTTAGAACAATTGTAATATGTAGCTATGTATTGGTTAGTATTAGAGTTTAAATGCATCGCTTCGTACGGATAATTGTAGTAACCTTCGCAATACAAGGTTTTATTTAGCAGAACTTAACATAATCTGTAATGACATATGAATAACAATAGAATAGCAAACATTTGTAAACAACAATATATGATGACTAGAGCTCGGGAAATATGCAAAATGCATATAAAGTGCATATAAGCATATTTCGACAAAATTTTATAAATTTTATTAAAAGTGCATATTTTGAGCGATTTTCGAAATGAAATCGAAAAAAAATTTTTAATTATACTTATTTCTTTGTGAGGAGGTAAAGTAAGTACATCCTGCTAAGCGATAAGCCGGATGCCACCGTAAAAGTAATATTATGGGTTGTTTCCGGAGGCTTAATAAAGGAATTTTCGTAATTTGTATTATTATCGTCCTTGATTTTTATAAAGGGAAATCTAATTAATTTTAGCCAATAAAATCATTGGCTGCCAGCCCCATTTAAATTTAAGGTTCGAAGAAAAAGCTTGCATTTACTTTATTTAGTTTTCTTCACTGAAGTGTTTATCAGAAGTGTGTGAAAATGCGAAAACAGAGTGCCAATAAATCTGTTCTTCTTAAGAAGTGGATTAATGATAAAACCGATTTTAAAATCATTGAAGACAATCATATATTTTGCACACAACAAATAGGTAAGTCTTGTTATGTCTAATTGTTTTACTTTTCAAAAATATATTTTAAATTCCCATATTTTCAATCAAAAAATTAAACTATTTAATAAAAAGTTAAATTAACATTTTTATAATAAAAACTTAACAATCCAAACATTTTAAAGTTCTAAACTTCAAAATTGTTTTTTTAAATAACCAAATAATTAATAAATTAACTATTGAGATTCAAGAATTTTAATATGTACCTACATATTCAATTTTATTATTGAAAGTAGTAAGCTTTTCAACTTTTTTACAACTGTAATAAATAAATAAAGGTAATATAATAAAGGGTTATAATTTAAAATATAGTAATTATTATTTATTAATAAATAAATAAAATAATTTATTATACTTATTTTTTGTGTATTTTTTGTATATGTAGTTCTTACAATAAATAATATATAAATATAAGGTAAAATGAGTATTTATTTAGT
Source organism: Vesta saturnalis (assembly GCA_036346205.1). Classification (NCBI taxonomy): domain Eukaryota; kingdom Metazoa; phylum Arthropoda; class Insecta; order Coleoptera; family Lampyridae; genus Vesta; species Vesta saturnalis. The sequence continues at coordinate 220,514 of JARFJB010001990.1, forward strand.
TGGTTTATTATGTATACTAAAATGCATAAAAGCATATTTTAATGCTTATTTTGACTGTTTTTGGTGCATATTTGCATGCATATTTTAGGATTGTTTCAATGCATACTTCCCGAGCTTTAATGATGACTAACAGAATTATATAACACTCTTCCCTGGCTACTTATTTTACATATTCAGGTCGATATTGCGGCTTGTTATGTATTCTATTTGATCTTCGCAGTGCTATATCTTGAATTTCATTATTAAATACCCCTGTTTAATTTTTTAAAGGCTTTTCCAACGCAGATTCATTCGTATCAACATTAGATGTTGATTCAAGCATCGAAGGTGTAGTATCAGGTTCCAACATAGACTCGTCACCCCTTGGTGCTAAATGTTTAATAAACACGGTATCTTCTTTGCCATTTTTATATCGAATATATGCATATTCTGGATTAGCTTGGATGAGTTCTACTTCTTCTACCAGTGGGTCGTATTTGCTTTGTCGTATTCTCTTCTTTAATAGAACCGTTTGAGATTCTTTTAACCAAGATGGTAGTGATGTTCCGCTAGTCGATCGTCGTTTGTAAATAAACATCAGTTCGTGTGGAGTACAATTAGTTGCTGTACAAAGTAGCGATCTAATTGAATGTAAAACCTTAGTTTTGATATCCATGCAAATTACTTTCCAAATAATTCCGTTATACTGCTCAAATTGTTCGTTTCCTTCAGGGTTATATGGAGTTGATCTACTAGATGATATTCCTTTTGAATATAAATAGTCTATGAATTCCTTCGATGTAAAACTACTTCCTCGGTCTGAATGTATAAATGATGGCGTACCAAATATACAAAATAGACTGTTTAGACAATCAATCGCTGTTTTAGATGATGCATCTTTACATGGGAATGCAAATGGGAATCTTGAAAACTCATCTATAACTGTGAACATATAGATATTCTTTGTAGTACTTGGCAAATGACCTTTGAAGTCAATGTTTAATCTTTCAAATGGTGAGATTTTATTAAACGAGATCTTGTGTTTTTATTGAATCTAGGTTTCAATTCAGCACATATAGGACAAGAAGAAGTCACAGATTTTACTTCCTCCATAGAATATGGTAAATTTCTAATTCATATAAAATGATACATTCGGGAAACTCTTGGGTGACATAGATACTTATGTAAATCAAAAAGTCCATCGGCATAAGTTGCGTTACATATTCTTCGGCCGCTATATTAGATTTTCCAGGTCGGTAAATGATATCGAAACTATAGCTGGATAGTTCCAATCTCCATCGCATGACTTTCTCATTTTCACTTTTGCTTAACTGTTTTTGATTAAACATAAAAGATACTGATTTTTGATCCGTTATAAGTGAGAAATGTCTTCCAATTAAAAAGTGTCTCCATTTACGCAGTGTTTCTACACAGGCATAGGCTTCCTTTTCTACAGAAGAATGTTTTCGTTCAGTTTCAGAAAATGTTCGCGAGCAAAATGCGACTGGCCTTCCTTGCTGACTCAAGGTGGCTGCAATCGCGAATTCTGAAGCATCAGTTTCAACGACTAATATTTCATTTTTTATTAACTGCCCAAAGAACTGAGTCAACTACGTCTTTCTTCAATTGTTCAAATATTTTACAAGATATTAAAGATATTATTTTAGATGAAAAATTCTTTATCCATTTCGAATAGTGTGAAAACATTCCGATAATTATACGGTGAGTAGCAATATCTTGAGGTGCAGGCAACTTTATCAATGATAAAAGTCTCTCAGGATCTGGTTTCATTGTTTTGTTTTCGATCTTCGAACCTAAGAGAGTTATACTTTTCATATTGAATTTGCATTTATTTTGATTAAGAGTAAGTCCATATTTTTTTATAACTTCCAGAAATGTTTTTAAATTTTTATCATGACATTCCGTTAGTTACACGGAATGGTACCGCCGGAATTGATATAATCGACCTTCTGCTCAAAAGCAGTATAGAGTGTATCATTCTAAATTTAAGTGTACTTACTTAACCACGGCTAGTTAGAATACGCCGTGACTTAATGGTTCTTGTTATTAATCCAGCTGTAGCTGATTTTGCATATTTTTTAGATTACTAGAATAGATACGACAATTATCTAGCAGTTTTTCTAATTGTGTCTAATTGTTTAACATTTTTATTTTAAACAAAAAAATATAATTATTGGGTTGTGAATATTAGTAAAGTACAGAAAATATATAACCATCAGATACTCTACTCCATTCATATTTCTTGATAAGATAAGGACACAATGATAATATTGAATAATAAAACTTTAAACAAAGAAAATTCATTGCAATTTATCTGCAACATTTTCTTTCTTTTATGAGAAGAAATAATGCTTAAATTACATTATAAACTGACTATTATAAGATGATTTACAGCTACAGTGTCACACGTAAACCGTCACACGAAAACTGCATTCTATCGGCATTCACCGTCGCATTCCCATTAGGAAGCCCTCAATAACAACTAAGCATGCTCGACGTCGCCTAAAATTCTGCCATGTGAACGCTGGTCGAAATTAGGATCTTGACATTTTTAGCGACTAGAAAACATTTTCTTAGTCAAACTATTTTCAAAAGAGGCTATGGAGATCCAATTGTAATGGGCGTATAAACAGAGGGTGTTGGGGCTGGATGAGTCAAGTAGGTCTGGAGGAGCTTGTTTCTATAATTTTGTGATTATGTGCCTATACTGGAACATGTCATGTTACCATTATTCAATGAATCCAGAAGGCGAAATAGTTTTTGTCCAGGATAACTCACCCTTCCAACGAGAACGAATACTTGGAGAATGGTCGCGGCAACACCCCGAAATTCATATCTCCAGATCTGAAACCAATAGAAAACCTGCGGGCTGCAGCTGGTCGTACACGGAGCCATGAAATCTTATATCGCAGTAAAGCCCAGCTTCACACCAATATTATGCGCCTAAACAATGTTTGTGGAAGGTTATTAAATTCCATGCCTGTCCGAGTTCAAGCTAATTCTTAAATTAAATATAGCAGTCATATTATAGTAATATGACTATATATATATATATATATATATATATATATATATATATATATATATATATATAGTGCGTTCGTGAAGTAGCGGATAAATTCAATTAAAATTCGAATAGGAGTTTAAGAAGAAAACGCTCGGACCAGTCGATTATTTTATTATTACAATAGCCAAGGTGATTAACAAATGATTTTTGTATGTTGTTGATGACATTTTCGGTAATGTTTCTAATTTTTGGCGAATTCATGCTTTTAAATCTTCTAAATTGGCCGGTCACGTTGCGTATAATGTATCCGCACAAGAAGTAATCTAGAGCATTTAAATCTGGCGATCTGGCTGGCCACTCAATTGTCCGTTTTCTACTCATCCAACGATTTGGAAAAACTTCATCCAAATAAGCGCGAACAGGTAAAGCGTAGCGTGGCGGCGCTCCATCTTGTTAAAAAAAGAGGTCACAGTGGTGCATATCGGGCTCTTCTAAATCCGGATACAAAGTTATTAGAACAGGGTGAAGTCATTTTAAAGAAAGTCAAAATACCTCGCACCAGTGAGAGTATCCTCGAAGGAGTAAGGACCTATAACTCTTCCATCATCTATGCCGTACCAAACGTTCAGTTTTTGAGGGTTTTGGGTGTGATATTCAGTGAACCAATGTGGATTTTCGGTTGCCCAATAACGACACATGGCCGTTTAAAGCAAATGTCGCTTCGTTGAAACAAATTAGTCTTTTTACAAAATTGGCGTTACCAGAATATAATTGTTGCATTTGTTCACAAAATTCGTTTCGCGGATCAAAATCATCTTCCGACAGATAGTGAAGTAAGCATGAAGTTAGCGATGGAACTTCTCTCTTTTCAATACTTTATGCACAGTAGATCGCTCCACACTAATATTATTAGCCGCGTCCGTAATGGTGGTAATAGAATTGTCTTGCACTGCTAACACAATGTTCAACAGATCTTCTTCACTTATCGATTTTCGATCTTCTCCCTCGAATATGTCCAAATTCTCGAAATTTTGCCTCACCTCTGCTTACCATGCTTTGGCTAATGGACAGTCGATCAGGATAAGTTGCATTAAACAACGCAACCACTTCTGATTGAGTGCGAGACCTATCTCCGAAACCAAACATGCACAGGATTTCAATTCTTTCACGTTCACTTAATTTCCTTATATTTCACAAAATAACGATAACGTATTTACTAGATAAACTCACGGTAACAATGCTGTCGCCTGTTAAAGAATGACAATAAAATTTTCTCATTTTTAATGTTTACGATAACTTTTGTTCAATATTTCCTTATGTAACCATTGTCCATATTTACGTTGTCGGACGTAAAAGACGTACCCTTTTCAACTCTGCAATAAAAAAGGAGGTTGATATTTAAAAAAATGTCGATGACATCATATCTTTTTCTTGACACACCCTTTCACTTCACGTAAATAAAAATCAACGGGTCCGGGCGTTTTCTTCCTAAACTCCCATTCGAATTTTCATTGAATTTATCTCCTACTTTACGAACACACTATATATATTCAGCATGTATGTATTGCTATATTCGTTAATATTGAAGATAGAATGTCGGTTAAATGGGGAAAGTTTTAGAGAATTTTATGGCTATCATCATGGTAAAGTCAGATTTGAAGTAACTTTTTTTGTTTTTGAAATAATTGAAGAAAACAAAAATTGTGCATTTTCTACTACCCCCTGTAGCTCTTTTATTTGAAGTCTGACAACATTTTGATTTGTACATTATTATGACACTTTTAAAAGACAATTTTAAAAAAAGTACCAATATTTATCTACAGTCATTTGTTTTTGAAGTACATACACCAACTATTGTTTTTCATATGGACGCTATCTTGGATTTTTACATTATCGAATAGTATTTTTTATCACCTTTTCAGCGATGTATCACATGATACGAGAATTTACTTCCAACTATCAAAAATTTAAAAAATATAAAATTGAAATAGTAGGCCTTGAGAAGACATGGATTAATAAATGAAAAATTTATACAATTAGATTACTAATTATTGTAATTTCTAATAAGTAAAATAAAAACAAAACCGATAATAGTAACTATCATAAAACATGCTCGATATGTCCCCCTCTACACTCCACACATTTTCTACATTTTCATATCATGTAATACATTGTAGAAGAGGTGTTAAAATCCACTATTCGATAATGTAAAAATCCAAATAGCGTCCAAAAACAAAAGTTAGAAATGTATTAAATTTTGTAAGTAAAAACAGATACATTAGCAAGGGTTTAAATTTTTGATAGTTCTCGTATCATGTGATACATCGCTGAAAAGGTTATAAAAAATACTATTCGATAATGTAAAAATCCAAGATGGCGTCCATATGAAAAACAATAGTTATTGTTGTATTTCAAAAAATGACTGTAGATAAATTTTGGTTTTTTAAAATTGTCTTTTAAAAGTGTCATAATAACGTACAAATCAAAATGTTGTCAGACTTCAAATAAAAACTACAGGGGTAGAAAATGCACAATTTTGTTTTCTTCAATTATTTAAAAAAAAAAGTTACTTCAAATTTGACTTTCCTGATGAAGCATAAAATTTTAAAATTTATATTTATATTCTAATTATTATTATTGGCTAAACTTAATATTTAACACAGTCGGAGATATTAAGACTCATCAAAGGGATAGGGTTCAAAATTTAGAAGAAACTTTATATTTAAATGACAAAGTAACTTATTATTTATTTGAATTATACTACGATTTTGAATATAATAATTATAGTTAATTTGATTAATGCACATTGAGTTAATGCCCGATTATATTTTATTGTATCTAACTTGCTCAAAGAAATTGAATTATAAATTTTAATTTGCATTAATATGTCACACCCTGTACATAACAAAATTTCTTCAAATTGTATACTTGGACATGCGCTGTGAATACGCAAACATGTGACTTTTGATTACACGAAAATGATATTCGCCATACATGTAAGTATAAATACGTTTGAATTTATCCAATATTATATTAACCATTTACAATTTTAGACCAAATAATGTTCCCTTTGGACATGCATACACGTTGTCGCACATCATGTTTGTTACAAAGGATGGAAATTATGAACATAACAATGAAATATCAATGTCAACAATAAAGTACAAAATCATAATTCACATAAAATGTCCTCCTTCTCTGGTTACTGCTGATTGTAGAAAACAGCTCCTTCGAACTCCAACTCTGCTTCTCCAACATCCAAATTTTCTTCAATATAAACAGCTTATACGTTTACGTAAGTTCCACTAATGTTATTATATTTCTGATGAATCTTTATTTTTAGGATCATCACTTTACATTTATTTCAAAATTAATTTTTGAAAAGCATGGATAGTTTGAAGGTTATTATAAATTAAACACGCTTCCAGTAAATAAGGTGTATAATGATGATAACACGAAGAGAACACAATTAAATATCCATAACAACGTAAACAAAACAAACTTAAAAAAAACAATGTCGAAACTGCGGAAATATTTTCACTTACTATCGATAACATCCGATTTTGATTTTTAAAAAGGTAAACTAACCTTAATTTAATTAATTCCCGACAAATGACTATCACTTGTTCCTTTAACACTTCCGATACTAAAATCGCACTTTGTTTTTAACGAAGTCACGTTATTTTGTTTAAAATAATTTCACAAAAAGTTTGGCAACATCTTACTTTAGCAAGCTGTTGAAGCAGAGAAAAATTAAGAGAGATTGTAACCCTTCAGCACTTCTATTTATATGATTCTAGGTAACGACCAAAATATTCGATTGTTATCAATAGTTACCGACAATGTTTCCTAAATTCTGATTGGCTAAAGCAATTTTTACATTACGATATAATTTAAAACCTCATAACTTTTGCCCCCTTAAACCTATCTTGAAACTAAAACATATTCATAATCAACATAAATTTTCCTATAATTTGAAACCAAACACGAACTAATTCCTACAATTAATAACCAAGTTAATTTTCACACTGAATTATTGATTTTATGTACTTTACAGGCCTGGAAATGATTTCCACATGACTATGGGATGCTACTACACATAAATACTCATCTTTTACATGCCTACGGCCAATTTGAAAGAAAAATTATTTTAATTTTTCAAACACTCATAGAAACTAAATTTGACAAAATGGTCACAAATATAGTGAATTGTGACTTGAAATTGAGGCTACTTTACTATTTTTACCTCTTATAATTTATTTTCCACAAATCGTCTCCATTTAAATAACTTTTACATACATTTTATGTGAGGAAATAACAACCTCATATTGTTAATACAATTTTCAATGTAAAATTTCACACTTTTACCACTATAACTGTTTGTGAAAGTGTTTAAACGTAATGTTTATGTCTCAATTTAATTTATTTTAACACTTTCATAGGTCCATAAGTTCTTCTATGACTAGTGTCGAATTGTTGCAAATCACTAGTTTAAGGTCTGTAAATGTTGATCAAACACAATAATTCCAGAACTGCTGCTTAATTTATGTTTTATAGTTAATCACCAATGTACTTGTTCTGTTTTTTCGTAATTTTAGCACTTATATACGTTTATCGCACTAACACGAATGTTTTGATTATTCTTGGCTGCATACATTTAAATTGTGACATTGATACCAGCCTATATCTAGTTTTTAACATTAGTTTTGTAAACTACAGCATGTATTTCATGTCATCAGGGAACATGTTTAAATAAACTTACTAAATATGAACTTGAATAAAATCATAACGATAACTAACATACCCTATACTTAAATGTAATATGCTGTCGATTATGTTTATTAAATATTTTATTGTGAAATATTTAAATTTACATATATCTCAATGTTAATTAACCATTCTTATTTAGAATTACTTATAACGAGATGTACCATTTGTACAAACTAAAGAAATTATTCACTATGTGACTTAATAGCTACTGAATGTAATTTAAATCATCTCAATATATATATATATATATATATATATATATATATATATATATATATATATATATATATATATATATATATATATATATATATATATATATATATATATATATATATATATATATATATATTGTAATGATTAATAATAATTATGAGGGATTTAAATTTGGGGATAGGGATCAAATAGTTAGGAAAATTAATTTAAATTAATGGCGAATATTAATTTAATTAAATTTGAGAATAATGTATTTAGTTGGATTTTAAAATTAAATGTGTGTAATTAATTATATGATTAATTGATTAAATGCACCGAACTAGCTCAATCTCAATTTGGGGATAGGGATCATGTATTTAGTCGGAAATTATATTTATTCTGGATGTATGTATATGAATTACACTTTATAAAATTATCACAAATGTATAAGAATGAGTCTGAATATAATTTACTTCCAACGCATGCGTTGTAACGTAATTGAGTGAAATTAACAATGTCAAAATTGTCAAATAATAATTTGAAATTTACTGTTTACGTCCACAATTAAATTTAGAATATGAAGATAATTTAAAATTGTGATTCCTTTACAGGTGTTTATACAAGTAATTGTTTGAAATTCTATACCAATACATATACCTAATAAATAATAATTTGCAGAAATTTTAACATAACAATGTCCACAATAAATAGGGTTATATAAAAATGTGACTCATATACTGTTCCCAATGCAAATTTATCTTCGAGTTGTTCCAATTTGATGCAGGCACTTTCCACTTGATTCTGGCTGTTACCATACACCCATTTGCTGCTGACTGGTACTCGGATTGTCGATGACACCAACTTCCAAAACTAATAAAGTTATCTTCCAAATCGGCAACACTCCAGTCACTTATTTTATCTTGGTAGAAATTTTTTTAAATAAATTAAAGCTTATTGATTGGTATCGTTTAAAAAGTGTTTAAATGTTGTCCAAAATTTTGTTATAATTTCACTTTTATTTTTAGATGCCGGATCAAATTTAAATTATTTAGAAGAAATTGTACCAGAAATAAAACAGATAACCAAATAAATGTGATTATAATTTGGTAGAACGGAATCAACTCAAGTTTGATTAAACGAAAACTTTTAACAAAATCGTAACACAAATTAACTCATACAAAATATTTTCCGAAAAACAGGTATCGGAGACCGAACTATTTAATTTAATCGCCGGTATAAAAACAATTGCTCTCGAATATTTTCTTCGTTAATTATAACTTTCTTTACGATAATTAAATTAGGTTATGAAAACTTACTTATTACAAAATGCACAACACTGCTTTAACCTTTTTAAACTTTGAACAAATTCTAGAGTGCTTAGCACTTCCAGGGCAATTCCTTTTATACGTTTTTGGTTGTTACTAAAATTCAATTTTTTCAGCCATATTACCTATGTAACAAGGCTCTGATTGGTTGACCCATTTTAAAATTTGACTAAAATAGAAATTTGGCCATAACTTTCTTATATATTAACGGATCTAAAATAACAACAGAAATGAAAACTACATAAAATTTCGAACAAAAGACACCTAACAAGCTATGGTTCCTAAAAATAATATGCGAAATCAAATTGAATTTGCTTAAAACTATAAACTTACAAGCTACACTTAATCTAATTACATAAACGCAATCCTGGGAAAATTTTACATACGAACACACACTTTTGAGTTAGAAATCTGAATTTAAAGAAATTTTATGTGTATGTAAAATATTCTAAATTCACCTCATATTTGACGAAATTTTGGGGTGAAATGCATTGTTTCCTTTTAAAAACTGTGAGATACTGAGAAAAACTCCTATTAATTACTTTAAGAGCATAATTAAAGCCTAATAATATGAAAAACTATAATTTATGCAAAACCTAGAATTATACAACCAAACTTAAATCTAAATAGCAATACTTATATTTAAAATGTTTTATCATCTAAATGTTATGTTAAGGTTTGTAATACTTGTCTTTATTATTTTCACTGTTAATTTCAATGCATTGTGTCAATAGTGTTGCATTAAAAGTCCTTCGTCTAACACACTTACTGGAATATTCATTATAAAAATTTATATAACTACGAATGTCTTTATGTTAAACTGTTCTATGCATTGTTCTTGCTGTTAAACTTATATCACAATGTTTGTCACAGAGTTGCTTCCAGAATATGTGAGAAAATGAATATGTCCTATTATAACCCTTTTATGAAATTTTACATTTCCTGCATTCTAAAACTATTTACACAATATCCTAATATAATCCTAGCTATAAATTTATGTTTAAACACCTGTAAGTTTCACTTGCCAAATACTGAAAAATTGACTTTACTGAAATAAAGGAAATACTAAATTGACTTTACGAAAATAAGTGTATTTAACATTCTTGACATTTTGTTGTAGCAATGCTTTTATGATGAAACCAAACTATATAAATAATATTCAGACTATTTTGTACAAATGAATCATTTACATCGTGAACCAGATTTCTATCAAAAATGTCTGACATGTATCGAGTTGAAATCACTTTATAACTAAATTATCATAACTGTCCGATCCTTCTTTACTTTTCTGAACATCTCAATATATATATTATATACATATATATATATATATATATATATATATATATATATTGAGATGTTCAGAAAGAGGAATAGAAGTATCGGACAGCTTAGTGACATTTGGGTAATAAAAGGTGATTTCTAGCTCGATACAAGTGCGAGACACTATTTTATATAAATCTGGTTCACGATGTGTTTAAAATAAATTTGATTGGTATAAATTAATCTGAATATCATTTGCTTAGTTTGGTTTCATCATAAAAGCAATTTGTGCTAACAAAATTGTCAAGAATGTTAAATATAACCATTTTCGTAAAGTCATTTTAGTATTGCAATTATTGCAATAAAAATCAATTTTTCAAAGGTAATTTGGCAAGTGGACATTTTACAGGTGTTTAAACATGGACTATATAGTTAGGATTATGTTAGGGATAAGGTATGTCTAGTTTTTGAATGCAGGAAATACAAAAATTTAATAAAAGGGTTATAATATGGACAGTTTAGACATTTTTCGCACATATTTTTGGAAGCGAATTAGTGACAAAAATTATGTTACAAGATTAACATTAAGAACAGCATATAGAACAATTTGGTATACAAACATTTATAGTGCCGTACATTTTTATAGTGAAACATTTAATAAGAGTGTTAGACGATGGAACTTTTTCAATGCAACATTACATAACATTATGCATTGCCACTAATTTGTGAGAATAATAAAGACAATAAGTACAAACCTTAAACATAACATTTTAAGTGTTAAAAACATTTTTAAATATAAATTATTTTCATTTTTAGATTTAAGTTTGGTTAGGTCATAATTTTAGGTTTTTTATATAATTTTATACTTTTTCCACATTATTACACTTAGATTTTGCTCTTAAAGCAAATAATAAATGTTCATTCTTAATTTGACATAGTTTTTATAAGGATACAGCGCTTATCTCCGCAAAATTATGTTAATTCTGAGGTGAATTTAGTAATATTACAAAAGCTTGAAATTTTCTTTAAATTAAATATTTCAAACACAAAAGATATGTATTCTTATGTAAAAGTTCTCAGAATTCCATTTTGCAATTAGTTTTAGTGTAGCTTGTAAGTGTAAATAGTTAGAAGCTTATTTAAGGTAGATTAAGTTATTTCGTATATTAATGTTACGAATTATAGCTTGTTAGGTGTCTTTTGTTCAAAATTTTGCGTAGTTTTCATTTCCGTTTTTAATTTTCAATTCCGTTTATGCATAAGAAAGTTACGGCCAAATTTCCATTTGTGTCCAATTTTCAATTTGATCCACCAATCATAGCCATAGTTACATTTGCAATATGGCTGTAAAATAAATGAAATTTTGGTAACAACCAGAAACATATAAAAGCAAGCGCTCAGGAAATCACTCTCTCTCTAGAAATTGTTCAAAAGTGTAAAAGGTTAAAACAGTGTTGTAAAATTTGTGAGTTCATAACCTAATTTAATTTCGTCAAGAAGTTTAACGTTACAAAGAATATTTTCGAGAGCACTTGTTTTTGTATCGACGGTTAGAAATAAATAGTTCGGTCTACGATACCTGTCGTTTTTGAAAAATAATTTTGTTCGATTAATTGATGTTACGATTTTGTGAAGATTTGTTTTTGCGTTTTCCAATTTAAATTAATTCTTGTTTACCAAATTAAAATCCATTTTTATTTGGTCAAAGTTTGTTTTATTTCTTCGGACAATTCCTTTTAAATAAAAATTATTATCGGTAGCTAAAATAAAAGTGTTATCAACAAAAATCTTGGATATTTAAACATATATTTTAAACGATATCACTCATTAAGCTGTAAAATCATTTAAATAAAAAGTTACCGTAATAAATAAGTGGTTGGAGTTTGCCGTTTTGGAGAAAACATCTTTAAGTTGGAAGTTGGTGTCTTCGACAACCGAGATTCGAGTTAGCAGTTGGCTGATGGTAACTACCGTAATCAAGTGGACATTGCCTACATCCAACTGGGGTATCCGAAGACAGCAATCAACCGGAAGGACAGTATATGTGAGTCAGATCTTTATAACCCTATTCATTGATATTTCCCTGCAATTTATAATTGTTACATGTATGTTATTGATTAAGAATTTAAATATTTACCTGTGTAAACACCTGTAAAGATTTTAATTTCTTTTCTTTTTCTAAATTTTCATTCTGGTTCTAAACATTAAATTTTCTAAATTATTCATTTGACATTGTTGACAGCTTTATAATTTTACTTAACTTCATTTTAACGCATGCGTTTGATAGCAAATTATATTCAGAACAATTTGTATACTTGCAATTCAATTACATAAAGGATTTTTCTTATACACTTTACAGATACAAAATTAATAACTTCAACTAAATTCCCTGAACCCTATCCCCATATTGAGATTCTGAGCTAGTCCGGTGCATTATAATAACATAAATAATAAGAGTTTAAATTATTACTTCAATTACAATCATAATTACTTATAAGATTAAAATATTACCTCAAACTAAACTTTAAATAATTATTTCTTACTAAATAATTTTGTTTCCCTCGTTAGTATAAGTCGCCATAATTATAACATTACAATTTATATATATATATATATATATATATATATATATATATATATATATATATATATATATATATATATATATATATATATATATATATATATGTATATGTATATATATATATATATATATATATATATATATATATAGTGGTTCGTGAAGTAGCGGATAACTTCAATTAAAATTAGAATAGGAGTTTAAGAAGAAAACGCTCGGACCAGTCGATTATTTTATTATCAATTTAGAGTTTAATAAAATATATTTTAAAATACAGACAATTTTTGGGGTCCGGCCTAATTCAGTTGTAAAATGATTCCACTAATTTAAATTAAATGTTCGAATTGAGCACCGTTAACAATCTGACAATAGCCAAGGCGATTAACAAATGATTTTTGTATGTTGTTGATGACATTTGCGGTAATGTTTCTAATTTTTGGCGAATTCGTGCTTTTAAATCTTCTAAATTGGCCGGTCACGTTGCGTATAATGTACTCTTTAAGTATCCGCACAAGAAGTAATCTAGAGCATTTAAATCTGGCGATCTAGTTGGCCACTCAATTGTTCGTTTTCACCCATTCAACGATTTGGAAAACTTCATCCAAATAAGGGCGAACAGGTAAAGCGTATCGTGGCGGCGCTCCATCTTGTTAAAAAAGAGGTCACAGTGGTGCATATCGGGCTCTTCTAATTCCGGATACAACGTTATTAGAACAGGATGAAGTCATTTTAAAGAAAGTTGAAATACTCGCACCAGTGAGAGTATCCTCGAAGAAGTAAGGACCTATACCTCTTCCATCAACTATGTCGTACCAAACGTTCAGTTTTTGAGGGTTTTGGTGTGATATTCAGTGAACCAATGTGAATTTTCGGTTGCCAATAACGACACATGGCCGTTTAAAGCAAATGTCGCTTCGTTGAAAAAATTAGTCTTTTACAAAATTGGCGTTACCATAATATAATTGTTGCATTTGTTCACAAAATTCGTTTGGATCAAAAGCATCTTCCGACAGATAGTAAGAAGCATATCTGGTAGCGATGGAACTTCTCTTTTCAACACTTTATGCACAGAAGATCGCGCCACACTAATATTATTAGCCGCGTCCGTAATGGTGGTATTAGAATTGTCTTGCACTGTAACACAATGTTCAACAGATCTTCTTTACTTATCGATTTTCGATCTTCTCTCCGAACATGTCCAAATTCCCAAAATTTTGCCTCAATTCTGCTTACCATGCTTTGGCTAATGGACAGTCGATCAGGGTAAGTTGCATTAAACAACGCAACCACTTCTGGTTGAGTGCGAGACCTATTCTCGTAACCAAGCATGCACAGGATTTCAATTCTTTCACGTTCACTTAATTTCTTATATTTCACAAAATAACGATAACGTATTTACTAAATAAACTCACGGTAACAATGCTGTCGCCTATTAAAGAACTAAGCACAAGTTCCTAACGTAGAATTAATTAAAATAATTTTAACAAAATGTACAGTTTAACAATTTCTTACATTGACAATGAAATGTTCTCATTTTTAATGTTTACGATAACTTTTGTTCAATATTTCCTTATGTAACCATTGTTAACTCTGCAATAAAAATGGAGGTTGATATTTAAAAAATGTCGATGACATCATATCTTTTCCTTGACACACCCTTTCACTTCACGTAAATAAAAATCAACGGGTCCGAGCGTTTGCTTCCTAAACTCCCATTCAAATTTCAATTTTAATTGAATTTATCCTCTACTTTACGAACAGACTATATATATATATATATATATATATATATATATATATATATATATATATATAAGAACCGCAGAAACCGGTCCACCCGATATTTGGCAGTATTCATTAGACTTTAAGGAAATGCTGAAATACGTCGATTTTTGTTTAAGGGGGGCACATTTATACGATACAGATATCTGTCATTTGTCAACGCCCTCCCTTCCACATCCACAGCCCTTTAATTTAAAATAGGGAATGTACCATGTGTGGCACATCATTAGAAAGGCATTTAGATGGAGTATTCAGGCATATGATCATCCAGGAATTTTTTCGATATTTACAACGTCTTAGCAAAAAAGGTCTTAATTAATTTAAAGTGCAACACCCGACCAGTAGCCGCCTCCGCCCTCCGCGGATCTTAAATAAAAACGCAATAGGCGCTACAGGTACTCTCTTTCCGCACGTATGCCTGTGAACCACTTCACGTCGTGCAAAACACCCGATGTAGTATTTTACTTACTCAATTGGATAGAAAGGTTCTCGCCTGAATTTTACCAATCCCCGGGGTATCAATTAAACAGCGCAGCGGGTATTTGCCCAGAATCCTTCATTTGATATTCCGCCCCCACACTGTACACAAACTCACACAAACATGCCAACAATAGGCAAAATAATTAAACACCGAAGTGCAGGAAACTGACAGATTCAAATCAACAAGCCGACCGCAATTAGACCATATTTCGGTCACCTAGTTTCGTAAACTATGAACCCAATACGTAACAGTGAGTATTACCTTTCAAACTTGCTAAACGTAATAGACCGCTTTCTTACCCGCTCACTTATCGTGAGATACCCACAGGAAAAGCAACATCGTGATTTAACATCTTTGTTAAATGCCGGCGCCCGTAAAACGGTCCGTAATTCTGTCAGCCTGTTTATTTAACAGTGCTGAATAGCGAAAGCCCCCGAAGATTTAAAGATTTAAAGGCCGTTCCCAGGCTAAGAAAAAACTTTACTTCTTAACGGCCTGAACCTGTATCCGATCCCTATCGTGTACTGCGTTAACCCAGACTTGAAGGAGAAACCCTTCTTTAAGTCTACTGTACCTGTAAAACGTTTAGTTTATCCTGTACCTGAAAATCTGGTAATTAGTGATCAACCCCATTAACAAAGAAAACTCCCTTTTTATAGAATTTGAAAACCGCTTGAGCTAGACCGAGACAAATTAAAGTAAGCTTTAATTAACGTAAGCAAAAGCAGCTTACAGTGTACAGCTTTTAAGATTGAAGTAAGCGGTCAGTGCGTTGTACCTACCTGCAGTGAACCTCTTTCAATAACAAACCCAAACATAATCGTTGTCATAAAAATATTCATTTTATTAGCTTAAATGATAAAAATAAATACCTAGATCTAATCCGTAATCTACAGCATAAATAAAAAAGAAATAAAAATAAATAATTAAATAAACAAATAATTAGCTCTAATTCGTAATCGTAAATCTAAACTGAAAATAATTAAATCATTTTCTTTCTCAAATAGACAACAGCAAGTCCGATAAGCAGCACGCGAACCAAAAATCGCGTAGGGAACAATCTAATTTAAATACGATGTCGCCGACGACAGTGCAAGGAAAGAATGGCGAGATTGTACGTGGAATGAAATGTAATGAATCAAAGGCAGTTTGATATTCTGTGTGTATCGGAAACAAAGCGCAAAGGAAAGGATGCTTGGAGATGAAGGATAGCAGACTAGCACTATGGTTAGGAGTTGAGACAGAAAAGAGTGGCGCTGAATGAGTTGGAGTGATCGTGAGTGAGAAAAACAGTACGAATTGGCATCCCCCGGGTAATGTGGGTTAGAATACAAGTGGACTTTCAAAAAATAGTGTGACAACTTCTGGAATGATGTAGAGAACGTGTTGAACATATGTAAGCATAACGAAAGAGTGGTGATGTTGGGAGATATCAAAGGATGTGTGGGTGTACAGAGAGAACATACTGAACTCATCCTAGGGAAGTTCGGAGACCAAAGAGTCAATCAGCATGGTGAACGCCTCGTGAACATCTCTGTGGGGAGAAACCTGCTTGTATCTAATACGTGGTTTAAGCATAAACATGTGCATATGTGTACATGACAAAGAGGTGAACCTAAAAGTATGATTGACTTGATACTGTATAATGAACGACCTAGAAACCTGGTGAGAGATACAAAAGTAATGCGCGGATCGGAGTGTGGTTCTGACCACTCTTTTGTTGTATTGAGAGTTTGTTTAGGAGAAAAGGGGACCTGGAGAAGGAAAGCAAACGCAGTGCGAATGTTTAGAATTACGGTAGATAAACTGGTAGATAATGGATCGAAAACTAAATATGCAGATGCTGTGAGTAGAGAATTGAGTGTGAATGAAATAGTGTGGAACGAACAAATAAAACACAATGACGTTGAAAGTGCGCTGATAAGCTTGAATTGTGTCGTGCAGATATGTGGCTAGGTAAACAGAAAAAAAAATATGCTTGGTGGAATAAATCGGTTAAAAGGAAGTAAGTAAGAACAAAGGCACGTACATGGTAATGATAGCTGCAAAAAAATGAGACTGACACAAAGCAGTTGTATAAGGTTGAATGTGATTAAGAAACAAAGAAGCGAAGAAGGCAGTGAGAATAAGTAAAGGGGGAGTAATAGCTGCAGAATGAGAGATAATGCAAAATGATTTTGAGGGAAACAAAAAACTCTCATAGAAATGGGTACAGAAATATAAAGCGTGGTCCAAAACAAAACGTTGCAGGAGTGATGACTAGCAGTAATGAAATAGTATGGTACGATGGTGAGTGAGGAAATGATGACAAGAATAATTCGAAAAGCTGTACGGTAGTGAGGGAAATAAAATTGAAGAGTTTAATAAGGAGAATATAGGAGGAATAGTGAATGAAACTGAGGGTTAAATAAGATAGAGAAAACGGTAGGGAAGTTGAAAAACGGCAAAGGAGCAGACGTAGATGAAATCACTGGTAAAATGCCAAAATATGGAGGTGAAAAGCTTGTGCGAAAATTGTGTGTATTATTCAACGCATGTATTAAGTGTGGAAAAGTGCCGAGTGATTGGATGAGCGCGATCATTGTATCACTGTATAAGGGTAAGGGAAACAAGAGTGATTGCAAAAACTATAGAGGAATAAGTCTGCTCAGTGTACCTGGTAAAGTATTTGGAAAAGTTGCTGATTGTTAGAGTACGTGAAACTACTCAAACTAAGATTTTAGAGGTGCAGGGTGGCTTCATCCCAGGGAGAGGATGTGTTGATCAGATGGTTGCTCTCCAGCAGGTGATCGAAAAGTGTTTAAGTGTAAAAAAGAAGCTGTACTGTGCGTTTGTAGATTTGGAGAAATCATATGACCGAATGAATAGGGAGAAGTTGTGGGAAATATTAAAGGAATATGGCGGAAGTAAATGTCTAATAAATGGAATAAGGGCAGTATATATCGGTAACCGGGTATGTGTTAGGGTGAGAGGAAGTGTGAGTGAATAGTTTATTATTGAGCAAGAAGTGCGACAAGGCTGTATAATGTCACCGTGACTGTTCAATGTATATATGTATAACGGTGTAAGGCAAACATGTACCCATACAAATGGTATAATGATTGGTGACGTAAACGTACGAATTCTGGTCTATAAACATGGCACAGTCTTATTAAGCGAGAATGTGGATAAGCTACAAACAGCTCTGAGGAAGTTTGATATAGTCCGTGAAAACATGGATCTAAAGGTAAAGCTCAACACAATAAAGATTGTGGTGTTCAATCCGAAAGGTGAAAAGCATAGTAGAGTATTTACCCTGCATGATGTAAATGCTGGAAGGAAAGTGATTGGAAGTATATGGACGATAATGGAAAACGAAAGCATGAGCGTAACTGCGAAACGAGCAATCTATAATGGCGTGTTTTTCCAGTCAATACTGAATGGAAGTGAGGCATGGCTATGTCAAAAAAAGCACGACAGCAAAATAAACGTCGTGGGTATGATATTACTGAGAAGCACATGCAGTAAAACGAGAAGAGATAAGATAAAGAATGAAGGAGTGTGGCTAAGCAAAGACGATTATTAATAGGTACAAAAGTAGTACACTACATGGCTGAATGCAGTAGTGCGTATGATAAAAGGCAGGATGATAATAAGTTTTAAAAATAAAAGGGAGCGTCAGAGACAATGTATGAATCTTTCGGAAGCTGAGGAGGTATACAGGGATAGGAAAGCATGCAGAAAGATTGCTAATGAAAAATAAATAAGAAGCAGGGAAATATTTTTGAGAAGGTTTATTGATTTAATTTTTTCAGGTTGTTTGCTTGGAAAGAAAGATACCTAATTTTTTGAGTTCTATAAAGAAAAGGTTTGTCGGCATTAATAAAACATCCTTTTATTATCAAGAAGTAAGAATGACGTAGAGTATCTGGTTATCAAACTTCTTTATTTTAGTAATGAACAATTACACAACCCAATCAACGTTTGTTTAAAAGTAAATGTAAGACAAAAAATTCTGTTAACCCATATTAATATTATGCTTTGTCAAGCAAATGCGTGTTTTCAATTTCTAAAACTATATGTATTATTGTCTTCATCAGCGCCAAGCAATAGTATCAACCATCACGCACGTATGAATCAATTAACCTTGTCGTTAACGGACATGCTTGGAATACTGTATAGGTAATCTAGAAGTCGCTCAGTTTGCTGCATAGGTACGAATATGATGCTCAAGTAATGGAATCCCCTGTTTTTTGTAAAACAAGGATAAACGAAGTGACCAGGTGAGTGGTATGTTGGTTGCCTATGCTACAGAGTTTACCTATTTGATGAACATTACTTATCTGTCAGTACCTGAAATTGGATATCGACTTTTAATTAATATCCGATTTTTTTCAGGAGGCTCATGCTGCTCATACTGCTGAATACTCGTAGACCAATTGACGTTAACGAGGATGTTAACCGTCGTGATGGCTAGTGACTAATTAGTGACTCTAAGGGTGCTGTCTTTTATATGAATTTCTACAAGATTTAAGTAAATATCTTTTACTCTAAACGTACCGTGAATAGTTCGCTTTCACCAAATTCTATTAGTTCACCTTTTGAAACTTAAGTTTACTGTTATATTACTAATTATGCCGGTGATTACTTCTAAGTATTTAGTATTTATTATAATTTCATGTAAACGATTACCCAGTAGAACCGATCCCTCCACTTCAAATGGTTTGATTGTATAAAAATCTAAATCAGAGCTATGTATAACGTATGCCGCTAACATTTTATGTTGACAATCCAGCGAGAAAATGTTTATAACAGTTGTACTATTAATTATTATTACAGTAAAGAATAACGTTAAATGTAAATATTTAAGGCCTTCTTCGTTACACATGTGTATGTATGTAACATTGTAAGCCACTATGCTTACAATAATTTAAATTGATTTGTTTTAATTTTCCTCCAACTAGCTCAATCGTGTCTATTTTAACAAGACGGGGTGGTTCGTAAATATGGTGTATTTAGGCTTAACACTGTTCACCTTGAATAATTAGAGTAAAATGGTTTAAAGTAAAATGGTTTAAACGTATATTATCCTATAAGTTTATAATGCCAAATAATTTATGCCTAAAATTAAGAGGTAAGTACATATACTAATAACACAAACTTAATTCGTCCTGGGTATCGGGCTGCAACTAGAGACGATGGTGGAGGCTTCTCACTGGATCCTAAATCCTTTCTGCGGAAGGTTAGAATTAATATCACCCTTAGGTCTAATGGGTACTCGCGTTATAACAAAAAAAATCCTAACAATGATGACTTTTATAATTTATTTAGAAAAATTGTAAAGTCGGTCCTGGCTAAAAAACAGGAGCTATAGGCGCCGTTGTGGAATGTTACCCGTATTAGATAAGGTAGGATAAATCAACGTCCGCGCTGGCGTTTGTGAGAAGGTCAGTTCCTCAGAAAAATCAATAAGTTAAAGTAACATTGGTGCGCATCACTATTCTCATATATGATTTTGCTTTCAGGCTGAATAGATGTATTACAGGAAATTCTTTATAAGGCACTGGTTGATATTTATACGTTTCTGAATGAAAATTGCTCGTGAGCGATTGATTATTTATTCTAATAAATTATCAATCCTCTAAATAATCAGGATTGCATCAGGATTAATTAATTACGAACGTATTTATATAAAGTTTATTTTGGTCCGCCGAAAAGACACGTTGATCTTTATTATAAGAAAGCGTTTATTAAACACGTACAAATTTCCTATGAACGAAATTTGCTGTAATTATGAAATACTGAATACTGAATTTATTACGGACTTATTCACTTTTGATTTAGTAAAAGTCGTTCTTATACGCGAGGTAAATCGTAAATTATTTACACAATTTTGCACGTTATTACAAACGATGTTTATTTCGCATCTTATTTAAATGCAAAAAGACCTATTTTTAATTGTTAAAAACGAATTGAATTGACGTGGTTGGTTTACGCGATGTTTTAGTACGGCGTAATCGAAATTAAACAATTATGCGAATTGTTTCGGACGGACATAATGTTTCTTATGTACACGATTACTCTCTTCATTAAAAAGGAATAACTTTATACCTTCACAAAGACTTACGGGAGATCGTTAGAGACTATGTGGTGTTCAATCCGTTTGGAGGATTTTTAACTGCGGTTGATGCAATTTAACAGGCGCTTCCCGGTTACGATGCGGAAGTAGCTTCTGACATTAACGTTAACGGTTGCGAATGCCTCTGGGTTTCTTGATATTTACTTTTGTCAGGTGTGTATAATGTTGTGTGCTGGCTGTTTAAATGAAGAGACGTCTAATAGAATCTGGGACTAACCCGTGCTATGCTATTTAGACGCATCTTCCAGGGGGCAGTAGAATTAGAGCCATTACCCTTCTTGCCACCGGAGTAAATGGAAAATGACTGCAGGGCGTTAGAGCCCGCCGTGACAACGTCCTGGTTGGTGTCTATGTTTGTAGAAGATGACATTAGGCTTTACAGCCCGTCGTAACAACTTCTGATTTGTGTACTGGAAATGTGAGATAAATTCCGGGCTCTACAGCCCGTCGTCTATCTGGGTGCATGTTGTAATGTGTATGTAATCAACTCACGTACTTTCAACCTGCGAATACGTCGGCCAGGTGATCGCTTATCTGGAGCGGGTTCTCATGCGGCGGCCAGTATCGCGACGGTTCAGGATGAACGTGAGTGGCAATCGTACACGACGAAACTAAGAACGGCAGGCGAACGTGGTCTGGATATTATTTTTCTAGGTTATCGCAATAAGCGATCAGGATTCTGGTCAGGCTTTATCGCAATAAGCGATCAGGTTTTTGGTCAGGATTCCGGGTTCTCAATAACGATCTACGTGGATTACTCTGACGTAAAACATTCGATGTTTTTAAAATCTACGCTCGAGGGATAAAAATTATTTGTTATGCAATCTTGTGTAATGTTATGTAATTTGATTACTGCGGGATAATTAACAAATAATTAATTAGAAAAAAATTGGTAAAGGTTGCTGGGTCTAAGTAAATTAAATTTAATATTTTATTTTGACATACATTTTTTCGCTGTGAAAAAGCCACTAGTGGTTTTTTCACTATAACCTAATCCGATTGGTCCAAAATGGAAAAATTCTGTAATTTGCTCGGTTAAAAATTTTCGAGTTAGATTGTCATAGTAAAATCTAGCGAACAAAATTTATAACTAACTGTACTACTAACATCTTCCAAACGTAAACATTTTAAATCTAGGGGGCCCATAAACAATTGTTTTAAATTCTTGTTCGTGGCTGTGACTGTAATGTATTTCACATCCCCGAAAGTAGTGAATTATATCGACTGATAGGAAATTACCGAAATAATCGCAATACCATAGTTTTTACCTCATTTGTTGCAACAAACCTAATCCGTACCGGGTCCACTGTGTACTTCCTAAACGAAAAATTATTGTAATCGGCCAAATATTCAAAATTGAACTGAAACCGAAAATAATTGGTTTGAGGTCCCTTGAGCACAAAAAGATTTCTTTGTCTGTGATAAATCTTTCGGACGCAATATCTCAAAATCTTGCACAGCGCCTTCATTCAAATGTAACAAAGTGTTTCAGACCTAAATGCCATACTCCAGTAAAATTTGTTGTTGATCGGTATAGGAGTAACGGAGTAATAAAAAATATCTGGTGTGGAACAACACACGAGCTTCCAACCTACAAAATGGGAATTAAAAGAAATGAAATCATTTTAATAGCAATTTTTTTAGGATAACTATGCAGCAGCCTTTATAACAAGTTCGTTACGAAAAGGCAACATTGTAAAAACAATAATAATAATCTCTGTCAAACACACGTTTAAAACTTCATATCAGATAGAGGTTAAGAGACATCTAGATGCCAAATTAAAAAAATTTCTAAAGCCGCTCGCTTCTAAGCAAATGTCGAAAACAAATCTTAAGCATTTTCAGTCATATTTATTTAACTTTTACATTTATTTCGCTTTACATAAAAAAACTGAAGAAAAGCTATTTAAAACTAAATGTTCTTGAAAAACTAAGTCTACACATTTTCTTATAAAGTTAATCATTATTAAGATATTGCAATATATTGAACTAACTCTTAACCCTACACACCCACACACACACAAACACACACTCACACAGTCACACACTCACATACTTACACACACACACACACACACACACACACACAAACACACACTCACACACCTACACACTAACACACTCACACACTCACACACTCAACACACTCACAAACTCACACATTCACACACTCACACACTCACACACTACACACCCACACACTCACACTCACACACTCACACACTCACACACTACACACTCACACACTCACACACTCACACCACCCACATCACACACTCACACACTCACACACACACCACACATCACACACTCACACACCACACTCACACCACCTCACACACTCACACACTCACCCACCACTCACACACTCACACACCACACACTCACAACTCACACACTCACACACCACACTCCACACACTCACACACTACACACCCACACACTCACACCACCCACACACTTACACATCACACACTCACACACTCACACACCACTCACACACTCACACACTCCACACACACACTCACACCACACACTCACACACCTCACACACTCACACACTCACACACTCACACACTCACACACTCACACACACACACACTCACACACTCACACACTCACACACTCACACACTCACACACACACACTCACACACTCACACACTCACACCCACACACTCACACACTCACACATCACACCACACTCACACTCACACCTCACACACTCACACACTCACACACTCCACACACATCACACACTACACACTCACACACTCACTCACTCACACACACACACACACACTCTCTCACACACTTACACACTCACACACACACTCACACACTCCCACTCACACACACACTCACACACTCACACACACACACACACTCACACTCAACACTCACACACTCACACACTCACACTCACACCTCACACTCACACACTCACACACTCACACACTCACACACTCACACACTCACACTCACACACTCTCACACACTCACACACTCACACACTCACACTCACCACTCACAACTCACACTCATCACACTCACACACTCACACACTCACACACTCACACACTCACACACACTCACACACTCACCACACTCACACTCCACACCACACTCACACACTCACACACTCACACACACCACACACTCACACACACTCACCACACACACACACTCACACATCACACACTCCACACTACACACTCACATCACACTCACACACCCACTCACACACACCACACACACACACACTCACACACTCACACACTCACACACTCCACACACACTCACACACTCACATCACTCACACACACATCACACACATCACACACACTCACACACTCACCACATCCAACACACCCACACACTCACACACTCACACACTCACACTCACACTCACACACTACACACTCACACACTCACACACACACACTACACTCACACTCACACACTCACACACTCACACACTCACACACTACACACACTCACACACACACTCACACACCACACACTCACACTCACACACTCACACACACACACTCACACTCACACTCACACACTCACTCACACCACACACTCACACACTCACACACTACACACTCACACACTCACACTACAACTCACACACTCACACATCACACACACTCACACACTCACACACTCACACACTCACACTACTCATCACATCACACACTCACACACTCACACACTCACACACTCACACACTCACACACTCACACCACACTCACACACTCACACACTCACACTCACACCACACCACACACTCACACACTCCACACACTCACACACTCACACACTCACACATCACACACCTCACACACTCACACACTCACACACTCACACACTCACACACTCACACGCTCACACTCACACTCACACACTCACACACCACACCACACCTCACACACTCACACACCACACTCACACACTACACCCACACTCACACACTCACACACCTCACACACTCACACACTCACACACTCACACACTCACACACTCACACACTCACTCTCACACACACACACCCGCACGTACACGCTCGCGCACGCACACGCTCGCGCACACGCACACGCACACGCACACGCACGCTTACACGCACACGCACACACACGGACACGCACACTCCCGCACGCCCACACACCAACACACCCACACACCAACACAGCCACACACACGAACGCGCTCGCACTCACGCATACGGACTCGTACACGGAAACGGACACGCATACGCATACGCACACGTACCCGCACACGCAAACGCACTTCCACACGCACACGCACACGCTCATGGACACGCACACGCACACGTACACGTACACGCATACGCACACGCACACGCACCCGCACACGCAAACGCACTTGCACTTGCACACGCACACGCACATGCACACGCACACGTACACGCACACACACGCATTCGCACACACACACCCACACACTCACCCGCGCGCACGCGTACGCGAAGGTAAAAATAGCAGCTAATTAAATCTGATTCGTTGTGAAAGGTAACTCAGTCGTTAAGCAACGACAAAATGATTGGGACGTGATTAGAAGTAATGTCAGTATAAATCAGTTTTTTAATTGTTTTAATTTAAAATTACGTTATGGGTATTTTGAGTTGCACATGGGGGAGTAATGCACTTGTTCCTATATGAAATAAGTAAGTAATGAGGGAAATTTTTTAGCATTTGTTATACCACAACGGTACATTATTTGTTTAATGGCCTTTTTGGCGATAGTTATTACCTGCACAATGCGTGTTGCGTTGACTATTGCTGTAGTAGAAATGGTTAAAGAAAACGCTGCTAGAAGCGAGTGCAATGTTACCAGTAGACCCATTCCTTCGAATGTAGTAGCATTTTTTTAGTTAACAAATATATTAGGTTTTCTGTTAAAGGACCCTGCATTTAGTTGGACACCTGCAGAAATAGGTACTATGTTGGGTTCGTATTATTATGGGTTTGTTCCTGCACACTTACCGGGTGGTTACTTATCAGATAAATATGGTGCTAAAATGGTTCTTCAATTGTCTTTGTGTGCATCCGCACTTTGTACACTTCTAACACCTCTGTCAATTGAACATGGCGGAGTGATGGTTGTAAGCTTTTTAAGAGCGGTCATGGGTATGGTTCAAGTGAGTCTCTTATTCCTGCAATAATTATTTTTAGTTTAGGGTTTAAACTATAAGAAATATAGAACAAAGCATCGAAATTGAATGAAAATAGTGTAGTAAAATGTCGTCGATCCCTGTTAATTTTGAAAAACCGCTCAGGTATTATGTTTAAATCATGCATTTATATTACATTAAAAAATACAATGATGAGTTTAACTTAAATTACATGAATCTAATGATTTTATGCCTAATTAGCATGAGCGCCGACAAGATTATTTTTAAGGGGGGAAATTGATTTCCTTCAACACAAAAAAGCATTTACGCTTATGCAGCTCCACCGAGAATGAATGAGAAAATTGCACAAATCTTTGGGTTTAAACATAGCAGAAGATATAAAGAACCTTTACGAAGGTTTTCTACACAATTTTATTGCCGAGGCTTCCACCTGGTATGAGATGTTGAAGACAGGTGAAGCGAGTGATGCGGTCTTAAATGTACCCTTTGAATATGCAGATTTGATTGCTCAAGCTACTCCGTTTTACCCAGTAGTGTACGAAGCAATCAAAATTGGTATTCTAGCGATAACATGTAGCATTGATCGTACAATTGGCACGTTACGACATGGAATCGGTCAACAATGGAAGACACGAGGTTAAGCGGCCTGTGTAGCGTTCACAGGAAAGGAGAAGAGGAGGACATTGAATTCATTGACAAGATGATGAACAAATTTAGACGGCAATCTAGACACCTTAAGTTTTCATTCAAACAGTGATAAGAAATTTATTTCTGTGTATTTTTTATGGGATGCAAGTGCACCCCCCTTACACCCTTCTGCCGGCGCCCATGTTAATTAGTAAGATACACAACTATGCCACAAGTAATTTTTGTTTAAATACATGCAAGTTGAAAAATTAACATTTTTCATTTACAATAAAAAGTTCTGAATCTTTTTATTTACATGTAAAAACTTAAGATATTAGAAGTGGTGATTTTTGAATTGATACCTACATGTGTAAATAATGAGTTGTATGTAACGAGCAAAATACTTACATATTACATGTTATCTTTTATCTTTTTACGTACAGTTTCAGTCTTTTATTTTTATAGCCTAAGCTTGATTGTTTCTATGTTTTCTGATTTGGTAAAATCATTTAAAAGGTACTGTTTTTAGGCTCCTGTATTTCCCTCCGTGACAACTCTGCTTGCAAAATGGGTACCACAAAGTGAACGCGGCCGATTGGGTGCTTGGGTTTATACTGGCGCAAACGTGGGTTCTTTGGTCTGTAACTCTGTTTCTGGGTATTTAATGTTATTTACAAGTTCGTGGAAAATGATTTTTTATGTTTGGGGAGTGACAGCAACTATCTTTATTGTAATCTTTTATTTTTTCCTTTACTCGGAACCTGCAACACATCCACATATACCAAAAGATGAAAAAGATATGTTAATGCAAGGAATAGGTAGGTATATTAACGATACTATTTTAAATTTATTTTTATCTTAATTTATTTTAAGGGGCGGTAACAAAGTTTAAAGTTCCTTGGAAGGGAATGCTAACAGATCCAGCTGCTCTTTCATGTATAATTGGTTGGTGCGGACATGCCATGAGATTCTTTTTCTTAACTACTAATTTACCATTATACTTTAGAGACGTACATAAATTTAATGTTGTTGAAAATGGAAATTATAATTCATTTCCGAATATCACACTGTACGTGTGTGCAGGTTTATGCGCAGTTATTAGTGATTATGCCATTAACAATAATTGGCTCTCTTTAATAGCAGCTCGTAAATTATTTACGATTTTAGGTAGGTACGAAATAATTCTGTTCTTACTTTATAAATAATACACTTGTAATGTAGGTACCATTGTACCCGGTGCCATATTAATGTGTGCAGGTTATGCAGGTTGTGATCGAGATCTCGTTCTCGCACTGATCATGATGACAATTACTCTTCAAGGCCCCATATATTGTTCTGCCAGAGTGAACCAACTAGATTTAACCAACAATTTCGCAGGTATATTAACCGCTTTTGTTAGTGGAATCGGAGCCCTATCTTACTGGCCTGTACCTTACTTAATAGCATATGTTGCCCCTGAAGTAAGTAGGTAAACTAAATTATACAATTTTCAAGACCACATTTTTTATAGAACAGAACTAAACAGTGGCTTACAGTGTTTCAAATAATGTTTGTTTTGACGGTATTGTATACATCCACTTTTTTAATATGGGGTTCTGGTGAACGAGCAAAGTGGGATAATCTTGAATAAGTAATTAAAAAAATGTATGTAATTGTGCAAATATAACAGCAGGAAAACAAATAGATTACTTTTCATTTTGATGTTTTCGCGGTCCTAAGCCTATAAAGAGTAATTGTCTTAGGCAGGAACGTTTAAAGTATATTAGCACTATTACTAACAAAATGTGTAATATATATTATATACTACAGAGCCGATTATGGTTTAGAACTCTTCCTCTGCTGATAACCTTGGCAACGTATTTGAAGAACAAATTGTGGTTCATACCCAAATTAAAATAATGCGAGGTTAAATAAGTCATGTATTAACTATTCTCCGTTTAAGGAACAGGTTCAATAAGTGCTCCTCCCACGAGTTAGCGCCAAATTTAAATGGCACATTTCTATTGCTTAGCCGGGTTCACACAACCACGAAAAATTTTGTATTATATTAACCTATAAATGTCAAAGTAATTTGTCATTTATCATTTGTGTTTTCATTCTTTATTTTAGTTAAAGCTTTTGCTCTAGTACTTTTCATTTTCAAAAACAGTATTTTTCAATACTAGCTACAGTTTTGTAGCCTATTAGCAAATAATTACATTTATTATGGATCAACGAAATCTTTCGCCCCCGAAAAAACGCCCGGCCACGAGCGAATCTTAAACATTTTTAAATTTTGTGTTGAAGGAAACCCGAACAACAACAAGACTGAAAATGTTGCATTTACCGCAAAAGCAGCAGGTAACATAATAACTTTATAAAAACATATTTTATTCATTACTTTATCATTTTAAGTATTATAGATAAAAGTGTGTAGAAACATTCTACGTGAGTACAAGCAAACACATGTATTACATCCTCCGACTGTGTGCCACCGACAACAAGCAATTTTGGACAACATTGACGACGAAACTAACAGTAATCTTAGGCGTGTAGTCCATTCCTTCTTTGAACAAAACGATACACCTACTCTAAATAAAATTGTGGCCGCTATTGGCGAGCACGATGAGATGCCTCAATTAAAAAGGAGTACATTAAGAACCTTGGTGAATTAAATTGGCTTTAAGTGAGTAAAAGAATCAATTATCTCTAACATAAATTATACTTTATTTTCAAATATAGGTATTCCAAGAGGTCAAGAAATAGTTTCCTTAAAGGAAAATCCGAGATAGTTGCGTGGAGGCGACGTTATCTATGACAAATCAGAAAATACAGAGAAGAAGGAAAAAAGGTATATTTCTTAGACGAGACTTGGGTTAATGCTGGTCATACTGTAAACAACCATCTTGACTCCGAGGCAAGCATTTGTTAATGGATTAACAACGGGGTTACGGGATCCATCGGGAAAAGGAAAACGCCTTATCGTTGTCCACATTGGTTCCGAGGACGGTTTTGTTGATGATGGTTTGCAATTGTTCGAGTCCAAGAAATCTGGCGATTATCATGAAGAAAAGACTGTTGCTTTTTTTTGAAGAATGGTTTCGCAACGTTCTTGGACGTTTAGACAAAAACGCTGTTATACTGTTAGATCACGCTTTCTACCATAGCAGAAAGGTCGACAAAAATCCAAATTCAGGATCAAAAAAAGCTGACATTCCGGGATGGCTAACCAGCAAATCCATTGATTACGAACCTGATATGATCAAAGACGAACTTCTCTACCTTGTCAGAAAAGCTACTATTGCTCCTCAATTAGTTGTCGATGAGATAGCAAAAACACAGAATCATGCCGTATTGCGTTTACCTCCATATCATTGCGAATTAAACCCAATGGAACTGATATGGGCACAAATCTAGGATGAAGTTGCGAGGAACAATAAAACATTTAAAATCGCAGATGTTGACCAGTTATTTTGCACCGCTATTGCAAACGTAACGTCAGATAATTGGAAAAATGCAATTAGACACGTGCAAAGTGTGTAAGAAAATATGTGGCAATTGGATATTACTATAGAAGTTAAAGTGGAGCCGTTGATTATCCAGTTAGGCGATGACTCTTCTTCATCAGACTCCGAATAAGACTGGCCTGTTGTGCTTTATTTACAGACTTAGTAAAAAATACAAATGCAGCTACAGGAATAATTGTGAATTGAGGCACAATACTTATGATAAGGTTCTTGTGGCAACTATTAAAGAATAAAGGGGTTTTTCTGAGCTGTAACATAATTGCATTTTGCAGTTTGTTTAGATAAACAAACACTTGTGACATCAACAAGGAGTTGAATTCCTATAAAAATAAAATGTAAGCTTAAAGATCTTTTCATTTACTATTTTCCTGCCCGACTTATGCCCTTTTACTAAACTTAACCTTCACACCGTTCCCTTGTGGGGTAGGCAAAACAATCCCTGCCTCTTATTTATTTTTCATTCACGATATTTCTACATGCTTTCCTATCTCCGCATACCTCCCTAGCTTCCGCAAGATTCATACATAGTCTCTGACATGCCCTTTTATTTTTAAAACTCCTTATCTTTCTTTCCTTTATCATAGTTTTACGCGGCCTACCAGGCCCGGCCTTTCCTCTAACCTCACCCACATATATTTGCTTCGTTAATCTTGTTGTTCATTCTCTCAATGTCACCAAACCAACGTAATGTACAACTTTTATATCTACCCATCATCATCTTTTCCTCACCACACTCCGTCATTATGCATTCATTTTTTATCTTGTCCTTTCTCCTTTTGCCACATGCGCTGCTCAGGAATCTCATACCCACGGAATTTATTTTCTTTTCGTGCTTTTTCTGACATACCCATGTCTCACCTTCATACAGTACTGACGGGACGAATACGCCATTATAGATTGCTCGTTTCGCTGCTAGGCTCATGCTTTCATTTTTCATTATCGTCTACATACTTCCAATCACTTTCCTTCCAGCATTGACCCTTCGTCCAATCTCACTCTCAATTGTACCATCTGCAGTAAATATTCTACCGAGATATACCAGCTCGTCCACTTGCTCCACAATTTCATCTTGGAGAGTAAATACTCTACTCTCCTTTCCGCCTTCCCGATTGAACACCACAATCTTAGTTTTGTTGACGTTTACCTAAAGGTAAACCTAAAGGTCACAGACTGTATCAAACTTCCTCAAACAAACAAATAAATTAATGTTATTTTTCGATTTCCAAAATACGTGCCCTGACAATTTGACTTGACTTCATATGAGATTTGACGGATTGGTAGACATTAACGAGTTATGTACAACATGTCAACATTCCCATAGACTAAAGATGCGCAGTTAGTAGCACGCACCTATAAATGTGTAGGAGGAGCATTTACTGAATCTGTTCGTTAAACGGACTATAGTGAGCTAACGTTCGATAGTCGTCGTTGAAACTAACGGATGGTCAAGGTAAAATATTAATAGGTCAGAAATAAGTTTGGGCAGAACGTGGTGTGTTTATATCTATCGGTTAGAGACATGCAGTTGTTAAAAATGGATTTATCAGGATTAAATTAAAGCACATTTTAAGCCCATTAAACATTTTTGTGGCCAAGCCATATCTGATAACTGTAAAGTTACAGAAATGGATGTTATTAAATCTAGTTATGATAAGACACATGCGATTTTAAGGGTGTATTAGATACCAAACCACTGTTGTAATCCTTTGCTTAGGTAAATAAACAAAATTTACGAAAACTACTATTTTGAATCTATTATGCACGGGTACCCCACATTTCTGCAATAGTTTAACATCGTGTTGTTGGTGCTGTCAAAATAGTGATTTTAGTAGTAAATATCTGGTGAGGA
Organism: Vesta saturnalis; assembly: GCA_036346205.1. Classification (NCBI taxonomy): domain Eukaryota; kingdom Metazoa; phylum Arthropoda; class Insecta; order Coleoptera; family Lampyridae; genus Vesta; species Vesta saturnalis. Next base: position 253,178 of record JARFJB010001990.1, read on the forward strand.
ACAACAAAAGACCACAAAGTGAAAATATGAAAGAAAAGAAATAATCCATTTTTTAGGACAACCTTTATGCGTTAGACATAGAAATTTGCACTTCTAGCATAGGCAACAAATTTGAATGGAATATGTTAGAGGAGTGCTCATCGTATCATTTTCTAATATCTATTCGTTGTACAATTAAATGCCCCCCTGTACAACAATCCGAACACTGGTGCATTAAAAAAGCATGTTGGGAATCACATCAAAAGCATCTGAAAAGCTTTGACATTAAAAATACTATAAATGAAACCTTTTCAGAAGTTAGCTACAAAATTATCAACGCTGCAGAGATCAGTATCCCAAAGCTAGCAGTAATGCTGAAAGAAACCTAGTGCTATAGCGAAATCGAACAATTGAATAGATTTAAGAAACAGTCTACCATTAATAATTTAATTGCCTTCATTCAAATTCTCCCCAATAACAACTGCCTGCATACATTTTCGTAGACTTAGAACCAATCACGATCATCCAACATTGATGTTAAAAGACTCTAAATACTACTAGAAATTGCAAAAATCTTTGAACGTCATCAGGTGTATTTCAAATATCTCTTGGGGAGCAAATAGGCAAACATTATTAATTCTTTAAAATGCATTAGTATTGTCTAAAATGGAGTGTGGGATGGTTAGGTGAAACAATAGCTAAAGTGAATTCAGTCTCACAAAGAGCAATAAACGCCGTCTTAAGAAATTTAGCTAGTACGGGCTATAGATTTCCCCAGGAAAAACAGCATGTGTCCAGACGCCCTTATGCAGACCCTAAAATCTACATAGGGGACACCCGGATAAAATGTACACAAAATATTCGATTTTTGGGTCTAATTTTTGATGCTGCTCTACGGTGGCACTTACAGATAAATGACGTCATACTTAAATGTCTTCGTACTTTAAATATAATACGATGTTTGGCCAGAACGATATGGGGGGCATGTAGAGAAACTCTTCTAAAAGTGTATAAAGCGATGGGCTTGAGGCGTATTGACTATGGTTGCATAGTGTAGGCCTCCGCTAGGATAAGTGCCTTCGACCGCATAAATGCGTACACTACTTGGGACTTAGATATTGCACGGGAGACTTTCATACTAGCCAAATTCAAAACGTTTATGTAGATGCTTGCAAAAAGAAGAAATCGAATGCTTCTTTGTTACTTAGCACGAATAAAATCTCAACCATCGCATCCAAACTACATCTTGAAAAGAAAGAAAATGCCCACATATGCATAACACCCGACAGTAACTAGTCAAGTGAGAATAGGAGCACACGAGGTACTCGATAAATATCAAATGAGTCTCCAGCCACTGCTGAAGTCTGAGAATGTGGAAGTACCATCATGGTGTATACGATTGCCTATCGTGATAAAATTTTATAGTTCAACAAATAAAATTAATACAAAACAGTTCGCCAATAAAGTTGTTATATATACGGTAGGAATCAAAACTAAGGAAGGTATAGGTAGTGTTGTAAACATCCGCCACTGTCGGTCTCTACCTCCAGAAGGTTCAAAAATTATGGCTGAAATGTATTCTCCATATCAGGCACTACTGTATTGTTATACTTCCCGTCAATCAGCGAGATATGTAATTATCAGTAAATTTAAAATAGCGATTCAACTCAGTATGAACAAATTTAAAACATCCCATGGTACAACTGATTCTTTCGCTGCTACAGCAAATATATACGTCTCCAAAGGTAAGCAGTATGTGTATAGCGTACGAAGCTGTAGTTGGCGCAACTAAAAAGGAAGATCCAATAAAAGTTATTATAGTAATAAACGTTTGTCAAATCGCCATTGTTACGACGATAGAAAAGATAATTAGTCGTAATTTGCTAATGTTTGAAAAATATTTTTATTTATATATTTTTATCTAAGGAATGTAGGAGTGTTTGTAACTAATATGTATGTAAACACATGTTAGGGAGCGAGTGGCAGGTGCATGCTTAAAAATGCTTTACTGAAGGGGCGTAACGAATCATTGGAATTTATTATGCGCCGATTCTGAATGGAAAAATGTCACTAGCTTAATAAGTAATGGTGTCGGTACAGACCGCGATCAAAAGATATCTTTGTTTTGTTACTTGAAACTTCTAGACACATGTAGAGTTGTTTCAGACGAATGCATATTTTTAAAATTGGGATGTCGTGCAGTAATTAATATGAAACTGTTCCAACGGAAATTAATGTTCCTTGTTTTTATTACTTTTGAAAACCGGGGGTGGTTTTCAGGAGTAGATATAGTTAGTTTTGAAATCGAAGAGGGGGCAGTTACAGTTAGCGTGTCAATCGAGCCCGATCGATTTTTGGGTTAATTAAATACCTTCATTGTAAACAGTTTGTCTTTAAAATAATTCTTGCGTGTACATTTTTTCTTTTGAATTCACCAACACTAAGTTGTCTTTTCTTTCGGGGTTGAACCGCGTATGTTAACGATTTGTGTCTGTGATCAATTAAGGGAATATTTATTCTAGTGTAAGTATGTATTTTTGTATAACTAAAAGCTCACAGCGAATCATTTTACCAGCCTATGTAACGTATTAGAGGAATCAAACATTGCCTAGCAAAGGTATCTTATTCGTACGTGAACTCATTAATCTGAAATATGCTAAAATAAAAGGCAGTACAGGGCCCACTCACTCCGGAATTTGTGCGAATTAACTTTGTTGGTTGTTTATATTTATACTTGGGTAGAGGTGGGATGGTGAATGGGTATATGATACCGCTTTGGTTTCTAACGCACTAAAAACTTATATATCGGTCACGATGTTAGTTTGTTTTAATGAGTTTTTGTCAGTTCGTTTAAGTAGAATTATTAGCTTGCGAACTGATTTCTCTTTGTATCTGCTTTATTGTAATTTGATTTAACTATTCTGTCCTTTAGTGCTCACTAAACAATTGGGTACGTGCAAGTTCCTTGTCTGTTTTCTTTTGTCCTTGCCTTTACCTTATCACCTGTGCCATTTTACTATTGTTGTATTTTATATGTACCGTAATTTGCTTTATTATTTTATGTGTTTATTTACTTAAAGGCCGGCATGATTGGTTTTTAAAAGGGCCACATTTTTGGTGTTACGATTTTTATTTTGATTATTTATGACCCAATTGTGAGTGTGACTGCATATGTTGTTTTTTTATTATTGAGTTTCTGTGTAACCAAACTGCTTTTTATTCATTTTCTCTTAATGTTATAATTTTGTACGCACTTTAACCTGATTTAATGGTGTTTTGTGTTATTTGATTTATTTATGTACTTGTGCAATTACTTATTTATGAATAAAGTGGGTTTTATTGGTGGTTCTTTCCCACAGTAGTAGGTTAACGGACTGAATCACCGCTGCGCAACGCTCGTTGATTTTAATTTGAGTAGTTTCATTTTTTTTACCTGATCCTCATGATGCACCATTTACCTCATCAAGCCTATCCAGTTTAGGTAGCACAACGTACCTAACACTAGACGGTTACTTCGTTTGATCAGATTTGAGGTTTGCGAGTAATTAATATCAGACTTGTATATAAATTCTAATGTTCTAATTATTGCCTGGAAGGTCAAAGTAAGGCAGACAGTTAAGTTGAGTAATAGTGACATTATTGTCAGTCAAGTCAAGATAAATCACTTAGCGATTGTTTTGTTCTTGAATTTGCATTATTGCAAATAAGTTCAAATTACGCTTTTCAAGATAGGGCACCTGGGGGACGCTACAATACCTTGTAAATTTCCTAGAAATATAACCCGGGAAAAGCAAGTAACGATAACCAGGCTGCGTATAGGTCACTGCAACATTACAACGGAACACCATCTGACAGGAAGCGATCCGCCTAGATGTAACAGTTGCAACATTCTTATATCACTAACACACTTGCAGATAAATGCCTACTATATAACAACGAACGACAATGCAACAATTTGTTGAAAAAGATTTAAAGCAACATAAGAAACGCCAATGGCCACAGCAGTCGACGCGCAAATCATATAAGGAAAAAAATAATAATAGTAATAATAGTAAGTAGTAATATAGGGCCGGTTCTGGACCAGTTCAAAGTCACTCGCCCTCTGGTGGTGGGAAATCAATCCTCTTGGAGCTCTTCAAGGTCAAATTTTAAATCTAAAACATAGAAAATTCAAGGTCATCATATTACAATTCTTAGAAATCTAAAAATAAAGTTTTCAAGGTCAAAGATTATTGACCTGCAAGGGTATCATATTTAGAAATTCAAAAATAGAATCAGTTTATGGAAGCAAGAAGAATGAGAGGCGGTTGCCTATGCTAAAAAGTAGACCAAGGTCAAATGGTACTTATATTGACCAAATTGAGTCAAGGTCAAATAGTTTTCTAAAGTAAAAGTGAGACAAGGTGGGTATTTAACAAGTATAAACATGTTGTGATCGGTACTCAAGTCAAGGACACATCCGCAGGGAGGTGTGTTGAGATCAGTCAGTTAGCAACTTGTCATTGTTAAACATGGACTTAGAAGGGTTAAACCAAAGCACCTTGTGCAAACCCTTTAAAAATGTGTGTGACCTCGAGATATCGAAAAAGTACAAAGTGATTAATGTGGCAGTAATTAATTCTAAGTATGGTGAACGTATATTGATGAAAACAGCTTATTTTAAATGTGTATTACCTCAGCGCTTTTATGAGTATTTCAAACAAGAAGAAACTCGAATTGAAGAATTTAAAACGTTACTAAACACGAAGGATCCGTTCATAAGTAGTTAGAGTGTAGCCGGGAAAACAACAAACATTTTGTTTCTAATAGTAGTGCTACAACCCCACCATATGTACATTATGCTTTAACTAGAATCATTTCTTAAATAGTGTTTATTGATAGTGCAATTGCGAGCAAGTAACGTCGTTGTCTAATTATAATGCAAGAATCAATAAAATCATTTCTGGAATGATCCAAACTCAGAAGTTTACCGTTATATATGGATACCCCACGTAGTTGCAGTACAATATGAATAATAATTTAACATTGTGTTGTTGGTGCTGTCAAAATAGTGGTGGAAGTAGTAGTAGCAAAAATAAAAATGAAGAGAAACGTGATAAAGGTTATTCTTCTAACACTGACTGACCATGGTTTCAACATAAGGATGATTTATCGGAAGTGTATGAACAAGCAGCTAATGAATACGTAATCGATTGTATTTATTATAAACTATTGAATGATACTCATCATGCAAAACGTATGGAAATTGGATACAGTATACACCTCAACCTTCGACCAGTAGTGCGTATGGGGTGTGGCAACTGTGATCAAAGCAATAATATAGTGTTGAGTATAAATTGAAAGTAAAATAGATTGGTCAAATGTAAGCGAAAACGAAGATATAATGTATGATCAACATAATGAATCTTTATCTAGCAATCTTGGTACCGCACCAAAAAATTTTGAAAAAAATTAAGGATAATTTTTGAATCTTTGGTTACGAAAATATGTAAAAAGAACAAGAAAACTTTCATTAGTTTTTGCAAAAAAAATTATAACAATTGGCACAATTTCACCCATCGCATTGGGATGACTTTGTGCCAGTCATTTGATTATCATTTCAACACAAACTCGCCTATTTAGAAGGTGAGAATGTACCACGTTATGCGTCGTATTATATTGGAACTGGTCTGAAATCAGCGGCCTGGCACAATTTCACCCAAATCAGTTTTAGTTGTATTATTTTTGTGACACAATGCCACCCCAATTTTTTTAAATAAAAGAAAAATTATTCATAAAATATAATCAAAGTCGATTTTCTCACAAATTAAAATAAAAAAAAACACCTGGGAAGAAATTACTGTCATACTGAACTATTGTGTAATTTCCGACATGTAACGTTTCGTCATTCTCAAAAACTTCCTGTTTTCTTGTATCATTGTCGGACAGGTTATCAAATTCCGAAATAGGTGATACATCGCTCTCTCTATATGAAGGAATATCAGAATCGTCGCTTGTCCCGGAAAGTTTCCTTTTCCGAGCTAGAATCAAGTTTTTACCTGTATTTTTAGAGCTTGTCGAAGTGGGTTGCATGGGTTTTGGGTCTGTCGAAGTTGATGGAATGGGTTCTGAGTCGTTTATGTTTTCTTTGGTGGTGGCGGTTTGAATAGTAATTTTAATATCGGCAGCGCTTATACTCTTTCCAGGAACTACATTGACCCTTTTACGTTTAGGTCGACGAGAGGCAGTAAGGTTTTCTCTCTTTCCTTGTAAGTGTTGTAGAAAGCTTTCGCTGAGAGCATTTTTTATTTCCGAAGTTTCATTTTCGAGAATTTCATTTGGAAGACGACTTAAAACCACTTCACGATTTTGTGGATAAATACCAGATTTTCTGAATCCAGAAGGGAGGATATGGGGATCTTTGTGGCTCATCATATCCACTAATTGTTTTAGTAAGGTCGGGAAGATATCTTTGGAGATAGTTGCACATTGGTTTCCCTGAGGTGCATCTTTCCATTCATTAAGGATTTTTCGCCAATTGCCTTTCAATGACCGGAAGTATGCCACGTCTAGCGGCTGTAGAAGGTGTGTCGCATTTGGGGGCAACGCTATAAATGATATATTATTGCGTTCGCATTGGCGCACTACCTCAACATTAAGGTGAGAACTTAAGTTGTCCCCAATTAGGACCTTTTTGCCTTGTTGGTTTTTTAAGATTGGAAGCATAAGGTTAACAAGCCAATCTTCGAAACATTGGTAGTCGAACCACCCAAACTTTGTCCTATTATAGCGGGAGTTATCCGGTCCATTTTCTGCCCATGACTGCCATAATTTTTCTGACTTGTAAACCACATATACAGGTGCCATCTTCCCGGCTGCATTCCCCGCAAACATTAGAGAAGTGCAGGCTTTAGTCGCATTTCTAATTTTCTCTGGATATTTCGTACCCCGTCTAATAAGGACCTTTTTAGCTCCAGGGTCGTCCCCAAGATTTGTCTCGTCATAATTCCAAATGTTGGTGGGCGGAACACCCTCCTACTCTCTTTCAAGATGTTCGAAGAATGAATGTTTAATTCGTTCATCTATTGCCGCCCTTGAAACACTTATATTTCTTGCTACTCGATTTGAAAGAATATTCTTGTGCCTGTTTAAGAATGACAAAGTCCATTCTTTTCCAGGAAAGTTCTCTTTGAACACAGAGATTTTTTTTCCCCCTTCTATCTAAATATGTTTTGACAATATACTGTAGATCCTGGGACGTTACAGGGAAACCGTAGGTAGAAACTGCTATTACGTGATCAGCAATTGATTTCTCCTCGTATTTATCAAGTGCTGTTTGACCACCAGAAGATAAGGTATGTTTTCCATGTAATTTACTTGAAAGAGTGTTTCGGTGAATGCTATACCTGAAAATAAAGTTGGAATAAATATTGGTGTTTTGATTAATTTTATAGCGAATCTTACTTTTTCGCAGCCTCCCGTATCGAAATTTTCTTATCATTAATTTCTTAGATAGCTTTTTGAACAGTATCGTCGGTATAATTCTTGTAATGTCGGGATCCGACTAATCGCTGATATTTTAGGGGCATTTCTGAAAAAAATAAGAATGACACAATCTCACCCCACTAAATTCCATAATAAATTGTGACACAAATTCCCCCCACAAATCGTCGAAATCTTATTCAATGTCACATTTTCGAGCTATGTTACACGGCAGAACTACTCAATATACTTTAAAAGATAGCCCATGTAACAGCTAACAACATGTCAACTTTGAATCAAGCGTTATTAAAACGATTTAAGCTACACAGGAGAAATATTACCAATAAACGAAAAATATGCAAAAACTCACCTGTATAATAACTCGATGAAACAAAAATATAGGTTCCTGTACAAACAAACGTTGCGTTTCACACTATTCGCATGTAATAACTGTGACCTCGGACGAGAGTTTATTACGGTAAATAGAACGGAGAGCCGGAACAATACGAATATGTCCGATAAACACGTAGTGGCACAATTTGACCACGTTAGGCACAAAGTCGCTCCATTTTACGGTACTTATTACACTTGGGAACTGATTAAAGAATATGACAGAATTTGGAAAATTTTTTTTTGTTATGATAGAAAACTACAACTGCTGTTCTTGCACATTCAATGCTCATAGTGTAGAAGAACTACATAATTTAAAGGATATAATTAGCTATAGATTGGAATTTCTTGAATCTTACAATCTGGTGTGTTTTTATGAAAAGTTCATACAAGTTGTTGACTACCGTCGTTTTCGTGAGAAAGAATTCCATGTAGTGATGACATTTATAACCCTTTATAGGGCAAAAGGGTAGGGTGTCTTTTTTTTAATTTGAATTTGTGGAAACGTTTATATAGTACTGTGGCACCAATGAATATGCATAAAAAACATAATTTTTTATTACACTTCTTCAAAAAACTAGTGGGAAATTATTCTCCCAAAGACCGCCTTGAGCCTTAGGAAATACATTAGGTACAGAGGGATAATAATTTCCCACCTGACTACGAATGTATCTTTTTATTAATAACTAAGCAACATTACATGAAAGAAAAATATTTACTGCCAAAACAAAATAAAATGTTAACTTAACCATAAAATCCTACATTAATATACCTAAGTTACCTATAAGTTCATTAGCCAAACGGGTACGGAACTGTAAATGACTCATTGGCTTTTGATTTTCTTTTATCATCGTTTCCCTATAAATAATGAAGGCACAATAGCGGATTCCAGGAAATAATAAAATAATTTGATCCACCACGTCTCGATTTTTGAGATATGGAGTAGTAAGACATGTGCTGGTCGAATTTATCTACCCCTCCCACATACACATTGTAGTCTGCTATAGTCTTTGGACAATCTACTGTTTCACGTAAACCTTGAGCATTTTTGCTTTTTGTTGTAGTATCTTAGAAGGCATATGCATATTACTTACTATAGTCACCGGTTTTGTTACCATGATCGAACCATCTAGCAATACTGATGTCTCCACACCTTTGGAGTACTCTTTATCTTTTTTTAAATATACTTTTTAGAAACAATTTCCTATCGGTACGGATTGTACCACAGGCAAACAATTTTTTTTTCAAGTAAATCTTTTACTAGCTGAAGACTACTGAAAAAAATTGTCAAAAAATAAACAGTATGATAATCCTTCAAAGGAAAGAAGTTTGACGACATTCTCTCCCATTGATTTGGTATTAGACCCATCACTAGCTCTTCCGGTGTATACATCAAATGCTAGCATATAACCCGGTACAGCGCAACAGCAAACCCAAATCTTGAACTTTTTTTTACGGGATTGAGTGGCATATACTGTTTCATCGTTGAACGACCTTTGAAAGCCACCATACTTTCATCTATAGACAAAAATATGGAAGGTGCAAACAGTGTTTTCGAAACAGTTTGAAAATGAGATACAAAAGGACGTATTTTGTAAAATTTATCATAATTGGGAGCACCTCGATCTGGCATAGTTTCGTTGTTGTTTAGATGCAAACACCGCAAAATTTTTAAAAACCTTTTCAATGTCATTACTCGTGCCACACTCTCGACACGAAAATTTTCGTCAGTTGACCAGTACAGTCTCATACTGGGGAGACGATGGAATCCCATTATGTTCAATAATCCGAAAAAAGCTTGGAGTTGATCCAAATCAATACTTGTTCATTGCCTCGCTGCAGCGCATACCTATTAGACTCTTATACTGTTTGGTTTAATATTACTTTAGTCATAATCAAAGAAAAAAATGACAAAGGACTGAAACTATTTGGTACTGTTTTTGGTCCAAAATATTGACTAAAAGTAGTTTTTGTTTAATTGAAATGAATCAGCGGCTATTTTATTCCACTCGTAGGGTGACCCATTATTCTTTTTTGTTCCTTTTGTTTTTTTTAACATTTTTCACAATACTGTCATTTTCAGACTCAGACTCAGGGTCAATAGAATCTTGTGGATATTCTAATCCAACTCTAGTTTTGTTCGATATAGGATCATAGCTAGGAACATAAAGGGAGTCATCAGAGTCTTCCGAATATTCATCTATATTTTGGTTAGTAGTTGATAGTAGTAGCTGATGAGTCTTCACAAGAAGTGGGTGCCAAGGCCTCACTATTTAGGAAACCTGATTTTCTAGTTGATGCTCTTGATATAGTTGTAGAGCCTAAATCGTAAAATGTAGAATGTAATCCAGCCCTAATTAGAAATTATTTACTCACCAATATCGGGATCATCGTTAGCGTCCGAATCCCCCTTATATCGGAGTTTTCAGCTTGCTCATTTGAAATATCTAATAAAAGTAATTCTAGTTCAGCCTCAGATAACCCCCGTTTCGGTATCCTATAAGAGTTGAAAAAATACTGATCGTATATGCACAGGATATAAATAAGTTATTTTAGTACCCCCCTCCCCCCCAGTAAAGTTCAGTCAGTACGCCAATGACATTATCTTAGCCGATTAAACAAACCTATTACTTGAGTTTTTTTTGAAGTAGATACCATGATAACTAATGTGAAAATATACTTTTACCAAAAAAGTACAGACTGCGCAGAAAAAACTATTATTGTTTTTATCATGCAACATCTAACCTAATTTTATTTTATATTTTCTGTGCTAACAGTCCATTCTAATAGTTATCAGTGTTATTTGTAAAGTAACCAGTGCAAAATATCAATATAAACATTTACTTACGTTTGATTTGCTGAATGTTGTTTACTTCTGCGAAATTTTACACAATAATAACAAGTTACAAAAACAACTGAAATTTCAGTAAACATTAACGGTCAGAGGGATAGTAATTTCCCACCTAATAAGAATATCCTCACACGCATTCTAACCAAATAAATTCTAGGCGCCATCTCGTTACAACGTACTTAATTACATCTTGATCGAGCTTCTGCTGTTGGTAGAAAACTGTTTGAGTCAATGTGTGTGAATTACAAGTGATGGGAAATTATTCTCCCAATGACCTCTAAAGGGATAAAGACATTGAAGATGTTATAAATGCTAAGTATAATATTAATTCACATAACACTATGTTTAATGGAAATATTGTATTATCGTCCTGCTTATCTAATGTATAGCATCTACTAAATAAAGAAAATTTAATAACTATGATTTGTTTTTGTAATCTCGATTTAGGTATGAATACCCTGCTTTATCCATGTAGGTAAACAATGATAAGTAAGAAGCGAAATGGTGCAGGTGGTTTAGTGAATACTCTAATCAATAAACTTCCGATTGAATTGCATTTACCTGGTTACAAGTATTGTGGTCCTGGTACAAAGTTAGAGAAACGACTCGCACACGGTGACCCCGGAATTAATTAATTATATGCTCAGTACTAACTTCATATCAGTTACAGAGATTACCGAGATTTAGAAAGTGAACGAACTGTAGCTTTAGCAGTCAGTACCACCATGCAAGCAAAGAGAAAATTAGGAATGAGGTGTAAACGTCTGAAGAAGAAATCGTTATGCAATGGTGGATATTTATTGCATTTACGTAAAACAATAGCTAAAAAAAAATTAAACCTAACCGAAATTTTACCGGCACAATAAAGTCAGCGCTTTAGGAGGAAAAGGAAATATTAAAGTTCCTAGAGTAATTCCCTTGCCTAAACAAGGAGAGTTTTACCATTTCTTATTCCGTTATTTACAATCTGTGCTTTAGCTGGCGGCGCATCAGGAATTTCTAAAAATTCCAAAAAATCGCAAGAAGAGACATCGCGCAATAATCTCATGATGGAATCTATCGCTACAGGCTCCGTGAAAAGCTATGCACTTTATCTAAAACCATAAAAATCTGGTGGTGGTGCGTTATACTAAAAACCGTTTCAAAAAAACAATAGATTACCCGAAAGACCGTTAACAGGTATTTTATATATTTAAAGAAATACACCAAAAATGTACCCTACTCTAGGGATACTTTTATGAGAGATAGCATACCTAAAAATAAATAAAATACCATGGAAAAATGAATCTGGAATTTATTAACTTATATAGCTAAAGCAGGTCAGGTACGCATTGGGTTTGCTGCAACTTCTATCCACCGATAGAATTACATTTGGGAAAGGAACACGTTATCGTGTTGGTTGGATTTTACGGTTGCAACAGCATTAGAAACATTTATACAGGCAACGATATCCCACACGATGTATATGAATTAGATGAAATCAGTGATTATCTAAAATCTAAAATACCCACAAAAAAGTTTATCATTAGGGCAAACAAACAAAATACACCCACGTACCACACAAAATTAAAAAATACCGAACGCGTATGAATAGCTAGCTATCATCATCAGCGGCCGACCGCTGATGATAGCGTAACTATTGAAACGTGTTCGGTGCTTTTTAATTTTGTGTGGCACGTGGGTGTATTTTGTTGTTTGTTACAGATCCTGCCACAGTTCCAGTGTTCCAGATTTTTCAAATTAGGGTAAACAATACACTTAAATGTGAGATAAACCGTTCATTTGAAACCGATTTTACTAAAGAAAATAGTATTGGCCCCATGCTAGGGTTTGAGCCTAAAATAGTAGAACCAAATATTTTACATACGTCTGTGTTAGACACTAATCTACACGTAGAGTGCAATATCATAAAATGATCTTATCGAAACGAGAAACCTGCAAAAGTATTATATGAGATTGACATTTTAGTATCACCTTATAACCTTATCGTCTAGATAAAACTCCCAGCAATACTCAATATTTAGAAGTAAACACCGACATTATTAGTAATATAACAATTAGCTTGACTAATCAAAAGGGTGAATTAATAGACTTTGGTGAAACTGAACCATTCACAGTACGCCTAGAGCTATAAGAACACGGGTCTCAGAATTAACCAAGGATCAATTTGATTTTTTCAAAAATTCATATAAAAGGCATCATCCCTACAGTAAGTCCTTAATTAGTCATCAACCTTCATTGTGGTTAACATCTGCAGAGAAATACTTTTCAAACTCAGTTCGTTTAAAAGTTCTCAGCGACAAAGGCCGAATCATTAAACGTCTTTCAAAACGTACATTTTGATGATACTATAATTAAATCAGATATTCACACTTATTTTCCGTATGGATCTGCTAAATATCTACCTTCTGAAGAAATACGTATCTTAATTCAAAGCCATGGTCTAACTACGGCTACCTGCGATAGTTTTCTGTACATGGAAGGCAAGCTTGAGCTCAAAAAAGAAGATGATAAAAAATCATGCAACTTAAACAATAATTTTCCCAATTTCTTTTCGAAGAAATTCTTTAAGAGTTAGGTGGTCAAAAAGTGGGCGTTTGCAGAAATCTAGGCATACCATCTACAATGATATATTTCTTATACGGCAAGCAAGAGCAAAGCATTAAGCCATTTGGGGTGGTCACCAAAGTATGAAGAACCATTATAAGTAGAATTCGATGAGCAAAATAGAGAAAAATATTTTACAGTGTGCATACCATTGAACCACATATTTGGAATAATGGGGGGTTATCGTCAATATGCGCCAAGAGTTGATTTTAATTCGATCTAGAAGCGATATAAACTGCTACTACGGTGACGTTGATGCGGCAATAACCTTAAATAAAATGAATTGGAAAGTACCACACTTAACACGTAGTGATGCTGCGAAACTTAACTTGTCTTAAGGAGTCAATGTGAGTTATATAAATTACCAGCTTTAAATCAAGCAACCTCGGACATTTGGTTAAGAATAACGTCAACACAACTGGAAAAACCACGTTGGATAATTTTTCCATTCCAACAAGGTAAACGGTACAGGAAGTCGGTAAGGGCAAGAAATTTTGATCACATTTACATCAGAAACCTTAAAGTAAATCTGAATTCTGAATATTATCCATATGAAGCAATGCATTTGAACTTCAGTGCTAACCAATACATACTTGCCTATAGCAATTTTTTGAAATGTGATTACTATGGTGAAGATGATAAAGATGCATTATTCAACTACATCGAATTCAAATCATGTCCAGCATTTGTAATAGACTGTTCTAAACAAAATGAATCCTTGAAAAGCTTGACAGTAGACATCAAATTGGAAATCGAATCTCTAACACCTTTCCGTAATCGAATCGTTGTCTGTGGTCTTATTCTCCATGACGCTACTATGCAGTACAGCCCACTCACTGGAGAAGTAAAAAATTATAATTATTGTAATATACACTCTGTATGTCTAATATATAAATAAAAATGTTGTAATTATTCGTTTAGTTTTATTTCATCCACTAACGATGAAAGTAGTTACTCAGAAACAAAAACTTCTAATTCAAAATCGTGACATTGATGAAAAGTCTGGTACTCCAAAACATGGTGATTTACTTCCTAATAGTGTACGTGGTACTATATGCGGCCCCTCCAACTGCGGCAAAACAAACAATGATCAGCCTGATTAGTGAGAAAAATGATTTGAAGTTTAAACGTGTATACGTATACTCTGTCATTGAATCGAAACAAGTACAAACTCTCATATGAAATCTTACTTCCAATGAAGGATATAGGTTACTTTACCTTCAGTGATAATCAAGATGTGATTGAACCTAATTGTGCAAAGGCAAACTCTATTTTTATCTTCGATGATACCGATTATGAAAAGCAAATTATTATATAAGGGCAAATTTTTCTATGGGTAGACATAACGACGTTGATTGTTTCTATTTGGGTCAAACTTACAGTAAAATTCCAAAGCAATTACTTCGTGATAATGCGAATCTAATGATATTACTTGAGCAAGATTAATGAAACCTAAAACACGTGTATGAAGATCATATAAGTCCCACAATAAGCATAGAACTGTTTCGGGACATGTGTTCAAAGTGCTGGATAAATCCGTTTGATTCCATGGTCATAAACAAGGATGCTGAAGTTAATAATATATAATACTTTAAACTGCTTTCAGTAGTTTAGTAGTTACTGATCCGTTTAGGTGGTACACCTATCTATTTAGTGTAAACAGCTATCTGTTCAGCGTAAACCGGAGATGATATTAAAGCGAAAAATTATTCAGGCTCGTAAAATAATACAGCAGAAGTACAACAGTATTTAAATTGCCCGCTTTGATAATGAAAGAACATTTAAAAGTACTTATAAGCTCCTAGCAGAACCTCTAACTGAAATAATAAATAAAATCGCTCCAGATAAAAACACCTAAAAATGCACCCATTGACGTTAAAACCCTCTATTCATACTTCCAAGAAATCGGGCTACTACCCCCACTAGCACTCAAGTTCAAAGGACCCCGCTTCACTTCACAATCATTAGGTGATTCAAGAAAGGGTGCTACTTGCCCACTAGCTCATCTTCCGTTTTTTCAAAGAAATCCTCCTCCAGGTCTTCGCACACCATCTTTCCTAGATACATGTGTTGTAGAAGAGATTAATACCGTGGAAGAAGAAGAACCTCTTAGTATCGCAGATGATTATATTACCCATTATATGAACCCATCTCAGAAGAATTTCTCGAGCAGTACAATGTATTACCTCGTATATGCATTGAACGTATTATGTGTGATCCTGAAGGAGCTATTGATCATACTTATTAAGTCCATTATGATACCAAAACAGACAAATGGACAATTGGTAATACTCCCGTTACAATTAAAGGAAACGATATGATTATTAAAGGTGCCACGTATTAACGGACTCCAGCTTTATATGATCTGCTTATTATGAATGAACCCAATTTAAATCTAGTAAATTCAAAAGATAGAAAGAATAATTACAAAAGTATTTTAGAAGCTATAAATGTTGCAAGACGAAATTACGATGTAAGTGAGCAAATTCGAGGAAGCTGAATCAAAAAGTGTACACAAATAATCAAACCATTGTTATCATCATCATCATCACCCACAACTAAAGGAGGTGGAGCTATGTTTTTTTAAGGAATTAACAAACAGGTCGATTGAATATAAATATTGGAATGATATAGATGAACTAATTCGTGATCTAGAGGTATTGTAGGCTGAAAAATGGGCGGGAAACACATGTGTCATAAATGTCAATATCAATTGTAGAAGTACTATATCAAGATGGATACATTGAAAAACCAAACAGCCGTTTTTAAACAGTATAAATGAGAATGCATTGATGTCGATATATAACTAACATGTCCCTTGACAAATTCGGACGTTTACATTACCAGTATCAATTCAAGAAATTAACCCCTAGTTTAAACTGATTGATGATAATCAATTTGATACTCAGCAATGTTGCCAATCCCATAGATCCTCAACATGTCATCACTAAACAATACTATTTATCAACAAGGTTCAATTTGGATGGAAACCGTTTGATACAATTGGCGGACTCGGAAGAAGATGGTGATGCTGTAAGTAAAGGATACCTTGATTTTTGTCTACAAGCAGTTCAGAAACTCTAACGCTTATCTAATGTTGGAGCAAAAACTATATAAAATTAAACAAATTGTAGATAAATTAGTCACATGTCTAAATTACAACTCGTCAACGAATTGCACAAACCTGCATGAAAAAAATTTAAACGAAGGCGAACAATAGTTAAAGGTTTTGATGATCTTTGGCAAGCAGATTTGGTGGAATTTAACACATATATCAAACAAAATAACGGCTATAAGTATACATTAGTGGTTATCGACTGTTTTTCGAAATACTTGTAGACCAAAGGATTAAAACGGGAATAGACGTTACCAAGGCCATGCAAACAATCTTCAAAAAGGATCGAAAACCTACCAATTTGCAGACAGATGCTAGAAAAGGATCCTACAATGAGCATTTTACTAAATTAATGCAGCGTTATGGAGTTAATCATTACTCCACCTATAACACAAAGAAGGCTGCAATTGCGTAACGTGTTATTAGAACCATTAAGTGTGCTCTATACAAGACGTTTAGCCTACAAGGTAAATACAAATGGATTTAATACAATTGATCCCGTAACGATGGATTGTAACAATCGTAAACAGAACTATCGAAATGAAGCCCAAAGAAGTCGGTAATCATAAAAAGCAGGAGGCTTACAGTCACATAAAAACATTCGATAGGAATCGATATTGTGTGGGTGACATAGTACGAATCAGTAAATTTAAAAGTATAGTGAACTATTCAAGATTGTGAAAGTTCACATTACTAACCCCACCACATACAGGTTGGAAGACATTAAAGGCATATTTGTACTGGGAGGGTTTTATGAACACGAATTACAGAAATCCCGATGTGTACCTGGTAGAAAAAGTGCTTCGCTCCAAGAATAATAAGTTATTCGTAAAGTGGTGGGGATTGGAAGAAAATGCATGGATCAATAAACACGATAGTATTTTATACCTAGGCATTTAACTTATGAAATAAATTACTTATATAGCCATAGGAATAGTTTGTATCAAAGGATTTTATTTTAAATATAAATATTACATAAACAATGTTTTTCTAAAATTTCATTACCTTATATAGCAAACCTAAAGTACTTCTGTATTCGTGTAAATTACTGGATGACCATATTCCCGAATCTGGTCATCCCAAGCAGGAATTTGTACTTGTTACACCTTTAGTAGTTAATTTTGCGGTGCTCCTCGTTTTCCCACGGTTCTTCTAATAATATTTCAATTAAAATATCGGAGTATTTGTAATTAACATAATAGGCTGCTTTCTCAATAAATTCAGTTATTATACATAAAGTGTCCTTACAACCAGAATTAATATTTTGTAAGCTAAATTCAACATTTGTCTAAGTACACAATGAATCATCGCCCCATACTAAATTGTATACGTATATTTTAAGCGGTATGTCACCAAGTACATTCATATCATCTAAGATCCTATCTACTTCATTAAAAGTCTTTATCGGCACACAATTTCATAACACCTTTAATGGTATTGTCTAAGTTAATTTTTTTATTAAATAATGCCTTAATAATAACTTCATTACGTTACCATCAATCAAAACACTTTTATAATCATTTATCGTGATCTGTTTGACCCTTGCTTGGGTAGAACCCATTAATTTTTTTACAACTTTTTCAATGTGAGCATACATTTTTGCACGAAGTCCTACAAATTCTAACATAATTTTACAATGATTCTCATCTTTCATTAAGCGGGAACTTTTTTATTTGCTAACGTAATTCCAAAGATATTGAAGATATTTTTTGAAATTTTTGAGGAAAATATTTAATTCTTTAATTGTCCTACCTTTAACTAAACTTTTAAATATGGGTAAATCATAGATATATGAAACTTGCCTCTACTACTATCATCTTCTAAATTTACTAACCAACATTCTTTTTTCACCTGCTCTCTTCTTGCGTAGGGAATAGGATAAATCTTATTGTGAAAAGGAGAATCATCTGACACTTCAATTTTATGCATATACTTTCTTGCTACACTAAGTAAATCATCTATCAACACCAAATTGTTTCTAATTATGTTTATAACCTCTTTTTTGTAATCAATATAACTGACATCGAATTGCTCATCCCTAATAATACTTTCCACCTTCAAATACCGGATATGCGGTTTGTATATATTAAATTTCTTATCATATGGCTGTATCTAGTGTAATTCTTCTTCACCTATTCTTAACTTCATATTTTCAGCATCGATTGTCGTTCCTAACTGTTTTATCAAATTCATTCCCATAATTATCTCAATCTTTAGATTATTTGTTATAAACCACTGTGTTTGATATATGCGTTCCCCTACCTTAGCTTCTGTATATAGCATCCTATTGATTGTGCTTAACTTCTTATTCGTCGCTGCCATGACCTCCAATTTATTTATCCTAATAATCTCGTTTTTAAATCATTCACTATTCTCTACTATAATTTTTTCTTGAATTAACGAAATTTCTGAGCCGGTATCAACTAATCCTAATAAATTTAAATTCTTAATTTTAACGTTAACAAATGGTAATATGATATTTATGTTATCTGGTTCGGTGATCTGGTCAATTTGTAAAAATTCTGTAGGATGTTGGTAATTAGTCTTGATGTTGTTTACGAGGAAGCTATGTACGAAAAATCCTGTTCCTGTGTACCACTACTACTCGGGCTATCTTGTTCTTGTTGAGAAGTCGTATTTGATATAGAAATGTGGTTGTTATCCACCTGTCTATTTTGCTCGTTTATAATTTCTTGATAAGGCCTTCTGTTTTCCCTTACCGTTTCATTTCTTTGCCGATCATTATATTCATTTCCTCGGTTACTTTGATGGTTTTGATCATTATATCTAGGTTGATTGTTATTATGGGTTCTGCTACGATCATACCCATTATGGTAACCCCCCTCTTCTTTGTTGATAATTGTTGCGTTCTCTTCCACCTCTATTATTATATTCTCTATTATTCCCATTATTAAAGAATTCTCTACGGTTATCAGTTCTATAATTTGGATTTGTGTAACCTCTCCTGTCGTTCCAATTATTTCCATTCTGATTATGTTCCCTTCGATTATCTTCTCTATCATTCCTGTAATTATTATCCCTTCTGTCATTCCAATTGTTGCTATAATTGAATTCCCTTTCTCATGAGTGTTTTGATGTTGTTCGTATGCATCATATCTTCTGAGAAATTGTAATAATGATGCGATGTCCTTTATGTTTTGTAGGATAATATTTTCAGCTACGTTGTTTTCTAATTGCCTTGCCAAGTATTGTACCATTTCCTGTTCATTCATGCTAGGCGTAAAATATCGAGCTATCTGGTATTTTCGCATGATGTAAATTTCTCTCGTTGTCCCTTGGTTTTTGTCATACTTTGCTCTCGAGAACTCCTCTCTGATGACGTTTTGTTGTACATCACGCCAATATTGTCTCGTGAATAAATCCCTAAATTACTCAAAGTCTGTGCATTGTTCCTGCACTAAATTATACCACAACTCAGCACTGCCTTTAAGCATTTTTCTAATTAAGCGCATCCTTTGCTTATTATCCATGATTTCAACGAAGTATTCTTCAATATTCTTTATAAACAACATTGGCGATTCATATTTTCTCCCTTCGAACTTGTATGGCATTTCTTGTCCCCACATGTAATTCTCCCAACCTATTTATAATGTCTTCCGTGGTTCTCTTTCCTTTAACTCTTCTAATTCCTGGTCATGTATCCTGAGTTTACTGCATATTTCTCCCATCTGCTTTTTGTTATCGTCTTTATTCCTTTCTACTTGGAAACATATTTGCTCATGAACTTCCTGTATCTTTCCTACTTTATTATTTAATTCATGAGAAACTTCTTCTCTTAATCCGCTCTCAATTCTTATATTTTTGTCCAGTTTAATTATTTTATCGTCAACATCTTCCTTGTTTTCGATAATTGTCCCCCATAATTTTTCATTTTCCCTATGCATATGGTTGTTTAATTCCTCCTTCGTTTGCTCCATTCTATCAACTAATCTTTCTTTATCATTCTCCCACTTGTTTATTTGTCTATTTATGCCTTCTTCAAGCCGTCTCATATCCTCCTTTCTATTTTCTTCTGCTTTACGCATATCCTCCTTTCTATTCTCTTCTGCTTCTTTCCTATTTTCTTCAAGCTTATTGAATTTAATCTCCATCTTTTCTTCCGCTTCTTTCCTATTTTCTTCGAGCTTATTGAATTTAATTTCAATATTCTCATCGGCTTTTCTCATGTCTTCCTTTCTATTTTCTTCAGCTTTTATTAGCATAGCTATAATCATGTCCGTATCTAATGCTTTGCTCTCCTTAACCGGACTCCCTTCTTCCTGTTGTCCTTCAAAATCCTTCTCAACTTTTTCTTGTTCCATGTTTATATTCTTATCTAACTTTTGTTCAACTACCTGTGCTTTTCTAGGCCCGTAAATTTGACCTGATCGAGTTACCCTCTGATCTTGCATTAATTTTATACAAACTAATTAAGTTTAAACTTGATTCTAGATATAACACTAATAATAAAATAAAAATAAACACAAAAACTAACAACAAAATTAACAACAAAACTAACAACAAAATTTTACTTCAGAAATAACTATATATTTTTTTTTCCCAACAAATCTGGCCCTCACGTTGCTGCGCCAAAATTGAAATGTAAAGGGAAACGGTTGTGATTAGAAGGGAATATTTAACTGGTTCAAATATTATGTGGATTCCACGTTGTATTAAAAATTCTATATGTTAAATGTACCTTAACGAAATTTATGCCATAACGCATGCGTTATGAATTCAATGAACTCAAGTATAAAAAATGTCAGATTTGCTAAAAGATGATTATTTTAACTGGATAATTGAAATTAAAATTTGTAAATAATACTAAATTTCTACTTATTTTGCAGATGTTTACACAACTATGGCCTAAACATTTACACCTATACATAAAAATAATAAGTGCAGGAAATCACACAAATAAAGATACAATTAACAGGGTTATGATTGAAAATTGACTCACATGTGCATTGTCCTAACTGCAAACGGATGTTTTCATATAGCTGGTTCCAATTATTCATGTAAGCTCCTTCCAATTGATGATCGAAATTCTTGATCGATAAAGTTCGCTGCTGCAATACATCGAATAATTTCACACTGGCCCTCGGATAGATGGTTGATTTGTTGTGGTAAACGTGTTTATTATATGCTTAAGAGTTTCACTCAACCACACAATTTTATTGATAATGATATTAATTTAATTGTTTTAAGATTTTTCAACTTTATCGGTTTAAGTAATGTTTTAAGATTGTAGAAATTTTAAATTATTATCACTTTCTTTTTAGTATCCGAATGGAATATTGATTATTAAAATGTCGCAGCAGGAATAAAATACCAGTTACAAGAAAAAAAAATTAGAATTTTATTTTGGAAAACGACAACCATAAATTAAATTAAACAACGAACTTTTTTTTAAAATCGTCAAACATTAATCGTGACAACTATGAAATTTAATTCGTAATGCGCTTTACGAACATGGACAAATATCGGTAACCTAACTTTATTTTAACAAATGTAGGTTAAAAACAATTGTTTCTGAACTTGTCTCTCCGTTAAACTTGTATTAAATTCTCCCGATAATAATTGTGGTTAAATAACTTACTTGTTACACAAAAACACTACACTTTTTTAAACTTTAGAAAACAACTTGATGAAATAGAAAATTATAGAGAGAGATTCTGCTCAGGAGCAATTCCTTTTATATCCTTCTGTTAGTTACCACATTTTTCTTTTTTTTTTAGAAATTCAAATAATGTAACCAAGTCTATGATTGGTCAGAATAAATTCGAAAACTTAACTAAATTATAAATTATGCTATAACTTTTTTATAAAGCTATTGATTTAAATTTTAAAAACAGAAATGAAATCTGTGCTGAATTCTGCACAAAATGATATCCAACTTGATATAACTCCCTTAAATATTCTACGAATTGACTTATTCTAAGTTAAAATTGCTTATATCTAAAAAACCTTACCATCTACACTTAAATTAACTACATATTTGTGATCTGGACGAAAATTTGTATCAGAAAACATTTATTATATGTCCAAAATCTTAAATTTAGAGGAAAGTTCTGTTTACCATAATAAATTTGTGTAGTCAACCCCATTTCACAAAATTTATGTTTAAATGACTTGTACAAGTTAACTTACTGTGTGAAAATGAGGAAAACCTTCTATTAATCACATTAACAAATCATTTTCAGCTCATATTAATCTAAAAATCTATAAATTTGTAAAAAACCTTAAATTAAAAACATAACCTAACTTTATTTTAAATATACAAATAATTTGCGTTTAAAAACGTTCAAATCAACCAAAATGTTATCCATATCACTTATAAAATCTGTTTGTATCATATTCAATGTTCACCTTGCTTGTATTCTCTAAATTTAAGTCACTTTAATAAACCATATTGTCTAACACACTTCTTCAAAAATTTAACATAAAAATGTATTTGCATGTAAATATCTTTATGTAAAATTGTTCTTAATGTTTATTATGCACCACTTTGTTTATCGCACATCCGCTTCCATTTATATCGTGAGTAAAGATTAAATTATGTTCGTATTGTAACCATTTCTCGAATTTTAACATTTTTCCTGCATTTTGTCTTACCTATAATATGTCCCTAATATAAACATAACTCTACACTATGTGTTAAACACCTGTAAAACATCCAATTTCCAAAATACTTTTAATAAACTGTAATTTAATGAAACAAAACTTTTAAATATGTCTAATATAAACATAACTACACTATGTGTTAAACACCTGTAAAACATCCAATTTCAAAATACTTTTAATAAACTGTAATTTAATGAAACAAAACTTATAATATGTCCCTAATATAAACATAACTCTACACTATGTGTTAAACACCTGTAAAACATCCAATTTCCAAAATACTTTTAATAAACTGTAATTTAATGAAACAAAACTTGTAAATATGTCCCTAATATAAACATAACTCTACACTATGTGTTAAACACCTGTAAAACATCCAATTTCCAAAATACTTTTAATAAACTGTAATTTAATGAAACAAGTACTTAATCGTACTTACAGAAATAACTTTATTTAACCTTCCTGACATGTTTTTATGTAGCACAATGCTTTTTATTATTGAACCAAATTGTACAAATTCTATTAAGCCTGTTTTAACCAAAATAAATCCACTTTCTAGTAATCGTATACCAAATTACATCAATTAAATGCATCGTAAACGTATCATACTTGATCTCAACTTTTTCTAAAGAAATTACCAGTTTAAACTCTCCAATCCCTGTCTTAATCTTATCTAATCATCTCAATATATATATATATATATATATATATATATATATATATATATATAGGGTGTCCAGGAGAACTGTGAAGAATTCGTATACGTATTCTTTGAACAATTTTAAGCAAAAATGATTATGCGCAACTTTTACCAATTCCTAACCCCTAAGGAGATATGAACGGTTGAAGAAAAATATAAAAGTAAGTAAAGAGAATACTCTTAACAGCTGCTTAAGTCTTGAAATTATTATAAAACAAAACTTTTAATAACAATTTTCATTAACAAATTAACAAGAACACAACATAGACCAAAAATGCACATAAAATAACGAAGTGACAAACAAAATTCATTACAGCTGTTAAAAATGAGATCCACCAACCTCCACACATAATACCATACACTAACGACTTAACATGTCCCCACAGATAAAAGTCTAAAGGTGTGAGATCTGGTGGTCTGCGCGGCCAGTGTACAGGTCCATTTCTACCAATCCATAGGTTCGGAAATGTTCTGTGCAAAAACTCTGTTACAACACGCTCGTAGTGTGCAGGAGACCCATCTTGCAAATACCACATGTTTTGAAGCACAACTAAGGGAACATCTTGAAGCAATGCTGGTAAATCTTCTTCCAAGAATTGTTTGTACATTTCAGAGTTTAAGTGCCCATTAAAAATATTTCATGAGGATTTTCATCTGACCAAACGTGCTCATTTTGACTATTGTTCACTGTATCCCGAGAAGAGCTTGACTCAATTTAGCAAGAACCATTTAAGCTTGACCTACTTATTAGCATAGACAACAATCTGTCATTCTCCTTGTTTCCATGAGCTGATATCAATAATCGTTGACCTTGAAAATTCAAGATTTCTAAAAATTCTAATATGATGACCTTGAAAATTCTATTTTCAGATTTACATTTTTTAACCTTGAAATTTAAATTTCTCGTACTTTTAGTTTAGACAACTATTTGCCTCAATCTAGCCAATACATGAACCATTTACCTTGACATTAAATAACGGCTTACTTAAATCAAGTATATATATTTTGACGTGTGGCTGTAAGGCAAATGATTCAAGTTGATAAGCAATTATACATTTGCTATTTACAATCTTACACATATTTACAACTTTCTTAATTAGATTATCAAGTTGACTCTATTGAACAGCAATGTAATTTTATTCGGGCACATATTCTCCATTTTGATGCTCCAGTTGAAGCGCTCGTCCGGTAGAACAATGTATAGCAAGATGACATTAATAAATAAATAGTTTTCAGTTTTCATCCATTATAGCAAACCTTAAATATTTTGAGTATATCAGACGCGTAGCGTGGCCGAGTTCCTCCTCCATGCGAACGTGTCTTTCGGAACGAATGCTCCAACTGGCGCTCATCACGATCTAATATTTAAATACAAAAATTAAACGTTATCGTGAAATACTCGGGTCTTAAACGATTGAACTGTAACCCATGGGCGAGTTGCCGGAGAGTTTGCCGTTACAACTCGTTTGTCGTCGAAGGGACTGAGAACAAATTTGTTTTGTTTGATCGTATACACTGAATGTTTTTTTATTTTATCAGGTGCTGGTGCCTTTTTACAACTGCATCATTGACAGAGACCTTTTGTAGTTATCTAGAGTTATTTCTCTAAGATTGACTGCAATGGAGCCTTAGATTTTTTAATTGATTTATGGTGTTTACCCAATCGGTAGGCATACATTTTGGCAAAAAGCCCTAAGAATTCTAACATAATTTTATTGTGATTTTCATCCTTCATCAAACCGGATATCTTTTTGTTTACGGGAGAAATTCCATAAACGTTATCGCTTTCATAATCCGAGTTATCAAATTGATTAATATTCGCCTTAATAAATTCGTAGACGTCGGCAACCGTGAAAGCGTAAATCAGACTATCGGTGTCGGTATATAATAATTTAGCATCGTTTTTAAATTTTGACAAAACGTAATTATAATGAAAATCATAGAGGAAAGTTCTTGAGATGTCCAACACCGCGAAGCCTACATATATGGGTTTATTAAGAAAGACTTCTAATCGATTCATTTCAATAATGGCCAAATTCTCATCGAATATGGTGCAATTATAAAAATTTGGTTTCGCAATATACGCACGTGCGCCGTACCAACCCTCCCACTTTGTCACCAACCGTACATATCTATATTTTCTTACATTTTCCATCAGTTTCTCAAAGACACAGTTGGTCATCAATTTGAAAAAGAAAATGGCAAATGGGCATTTTCGTATTTAAGTCGATATACGCTTGAAGCCAAGGCGATTGTGTAAAGTGCAAGACACGGTTGATTCTTACAAGATTTAATCCGTGTTTTATATACAACTTAAGTTCTTATAGTGCACAACATAGTTACGTTTTGGATACAAAGTTAACAAAAGTTTCTTAATTTTTGATCCCGGCGGTGTCATATGCTCGGGCGCTAATGGCAGTTCACTGTGGGAATTATGAAAATCTCTCGGGTAGTCTACCTCGCAATCTAAAATGCACCCAATGTCTGAATCGTCAGGATGATTTAGTATTCCAAGTCGTCAAAGCTTTCCATAAAAGTCAAATCCCCGTTCCGTAACGATTCGCACATGGTAGCTCCATAAAGTGCATTTACGCCATAGTACATTAAATGGGTGGTTTGAAGTTCGGGGTCGAATCCTTGTTGTTGGCTTTCGCATAACGAGTGCTGCATTGAGTGACGCCTCCGCTAATACACTTCTCAATGAACTTAACCTGATCGATGTCGGCTAGAAGTTTCAATCTAACTACTGTAATTCTTAACATGGTATCAAATGCCACACCGGGAGCTGTATAGTAGTGTAATGGATCAATCAGGTAGGTTTCCAGACAAGCCTCGCAAAAACTTTGATAGATGTCAATCAAAAGAAGCACATAAGTCTTTAGATACAGGTTCAAATACTGGCTCAACGTTCTAATGTCAAAAACATTCCATACTTTTAAAACATGCGCATATGCTTCATTACTAATACCGTCGTATAAAAATAACTAAAAAACTCCTCTTTAGACGGTAGAGAGGTCTCATTTAACTTTTCCCATAAATTTATGTACTCATATGAAAAAACACCTTTCCAATTTATCAAATAGAATTCCGCTTCGTTACGGTAGTGCGATTTAGTTATGAATTTTTGGTCTATAGCAGAAAAACTTTGACAAGGAGTTATCGTAAAAGCACTTAAGATAAAACGCAATACTGAAACGTTTTGGAATAATTTAGTGTTTGCGTCATCTACATCTGGAGAATGGCTACGTTTTTCCAAGATACTTTCAATATAGCAAAAGGGACTTTTCCCTGTAGGAATAGTGAGTAAACTCTAAATACTTCTGACTCTCGTCAGGCAATCTTACTGAACATTTATTTATTTGACGACAGTTTGTAGAGTGTTTCGGTAATAGACTATTGGAGGGAAAATGATTTAATCATATGTAACAGAAGAATTGTTTTTTTGTTTTCTATCCGTTGTTGTTCTTAGCCCCCTTTATATGGTTTTCGTTAGAGGAGAGCACTAATAAATTTATTGCGGAAAAATCACCATTGTGATGATCACGTATCATGAATGGCACTACATGCTTTCTTACTATGCGGTATAAATGTAGAGATAGACGGTTCAGTTTTTCGAATTTTTTTATTCTGTTAATTTATTAGGAAATTTAATCGCACCCCGATTCAATACCGCATCGAAATGGGGAGAGCTTTTTATTTTATGGGGGTTTGCAAGATACAAAGCGGACACCACCGACCAAAGAAAACAAAATTTATCATTATTTTTAATATTAACGACGGTCCTCTTGAGTGCAATGAAACGCGGAACTTTGATATAAGTAAAAATACCGACCCTGATGTGAACGTAATTATTTATGTTTACTTTTAAATGCAAAATTTCACTTAGAGCAAACCCCAATCCTTTCTCTTGAAACTCCTCCAGTTTAACTCGCAATTTGTTGACTCCATTTGATACCACAGTTTGAGATTAGTGCCAAAGTTAATAATGGAATTTCTGGTACCAAAATGCTTTAATTCTACACTCATATTTTTGGGATTAATGAAATGGCATGCCAGAACATTTACCTTTAACAAAGACCTCTTCAACAAAGCTACCACAAAGCTATCCTATACCTTTGTTAAAAAAACTAGGGGATCTTCGTAACCCCAATTGACTATAATACTCATTAATAACCTCGAATAAACTTATTAATAAACGTATTTCATTCACCACTCGCCCTCGTTATATAAAAGTTTCCTAACCGCTGTCGAAGTAGCGCCAAATAAGATTTTAAAATAGCCAAATTGCTCTCTATTTTAAGGGGATTTTCATTCCTGTTACATTATTGGTTATAGCTTTTGTTATCAGATATATCAGTTCTAAGTATTGAAATATGCCCATTTCGAGCACGTGCTTTAATAGTTATTATTTCGACTGAACTACGAAGCTACTGAGGGCAGCCAATGCTGCTAATAAAAACGGAGAACACCCCAGTATTTCAAGTGGGAACAAGACGCGTGAACACTTTCAGCGTCAATAAATAACGTCTCAGTACTCGACCTGCAACAAAGTAATGATTATTCAACTAGCCAGACCCTACGTTGCATTTTTTCTCATTTTCTTGCAAAATACTCTACCCCCCCCCGTTGGTTAAGTGACATCACTAGTAGAATAGAGGCACTACTTTCACTTTTTGTGACGTCATTTGACCTTGGGAATTTACCAGGCCTGGCCACGTGGCTGGCCTCGGTTGGACCTTGGGTTTGACCTTGAGAAAGTTGTTTACCTTGAGAAACAGGCTAACCTTGAGAAAGTGGTTGGCCTTGGACCTGGCCTTGCGTGGGAAATTTGAAAATGTTTTTAGTAAAAAGTTGGTTTTAAACAAGAGAACCCTATTCACTATTTTTTGAAATTTATGTGGTTATCATATGAATAAGGATTCTTATAAGGCAATTGCTAATTTAAGCCGGCCATGGTTTCTTACCTTGTTGCCTTGAAAGTTTTTACTTAAAAGGCTAACCTTAAGAAAGTGGTACCTGTGACATTGGACCCCTTGGCGGGACCACAGGCTGAAAATTTATTTAATAAAAGGTCTTCGAAGACAAGTGGCTCATTTGCGTTGGGTTTACAAACGAGCAACGCAGAGGACCCGCGCAGCACGCACGACGCCCGAAACAGTACCACAAAAGCATAACGAACGAGCCGCAACAGAGCATTGACGCACGCACGCACGCACGCGCACGCACGACGAAAAGAACAAAACGCACGCACGCACGCACGCAATTTACGCACGCAACGCACACACGCAACGCACGCACGACGCACGGCACGACGCACGCACGCACGCACGCACGCAAACCAACACAAACAAAAACACCACACCACGCAACGCACACCACACACACCACGCAACAACCACACATATAACACAAACACAACACAACACACACATACAAAACAAACACAATAATACCAACATAACAAAAAAAATTTTAAAAAAACAATTTATATAAAATTTATATATATATTATACATATATATATATATATATATATATATAAATATATATATATATATATATATAATTATATATATATATATATATATATATATATAAAATATATAAATATATAATATAATAAATATATATATATATATATATATATATATATATATATATATATATATATATATATATATATATATATATATATATATATATATATATATATATATATATAATATATATATATATATATATATATATATATATATATATATATATATATATATATATATATATATATATATATATATATATATATATATATATATATATATATATATATATATATATATATATATATATATATATATATATATATATATATATATATATATATATATATATATAATATAAAAATATATATATATATATATATATAAATATATATAATAAACATATATATATATATATATATATATATATATATATAAAATATATATACATAACAACAAAACAACACACACACACACACACACACACACACACACACACACAACACACACACACACACACAAATAAAACAAATAAAACGAAAAACACGTAAACACGAAAACACACAAACGAAAACACGCTAACACGAAAACACGCAAACGAAAACACGCAAACGAAAACACGCAAACGAAAACACGCTAACACGAAAACGCGAAAACATACAAATACGAAAACACGCTATATGCAAAAACACGCAAACACGAAAAGACGAAAACACATAATCGAAAACACGCTAAGACGAAAACACGCAAACGCGAAAACATACAAACACGAAAACACGCTAATGCAAAAACACGAAAACACGCAAACACGAAAACACGCTAACGCAAAAACACTCAAATACGAAAACACGCTAACACGAAAACACGCAAATGCAAAAACATACAAAACATGCAAACACGAAAAACAGACTAACACGAAAACACGCAAACGAAAACATACAAATACGAAAACACGCTAACGCAAAAACACGCAAACACGAAAAGACGAAAACAACAGAAAAACGTTAACGAAAACACGCAAAGCGAAAACATACAAACACGAAAACACGCTAACAAAACACGAAACACGAAACACCAAATACGAAAACACGCTAAAAAATCAAAAACATACAAACACGAAAACACGAAAACACGAAAAACAGACGAACGAAAACACGCTAACACGAAAACATACAAATACGAAAACACGCTAACGCAAAAACACGCAAACACGAAAAGACGAAAACACACAATCGAAAACACGCAAACGCGAAAACATACAAACACGAAACCACGCTAATGCAAAAACACGAAAACACGCAAACACGAAAACACTCAAATACGAAAACACGCTAACACGAAAACACGCAAATGCAAAACATACAAACACGAAAACACGAAAAACAGACGAACGAAAACACGCTAACACGAAAACACGCTAACGCAAAAACACGCAAACACGAAAAGACGAAAACACACAATCGAAAACACGCTAACACGAAAACACGCAAACGCGAAAACATACAAACACGAAAACACGCTAATGCAAAAACACCCAAACACGCTAACGCAAAAACACGAAAACACGTAAACACGAAAACACGCAAACGAAAACTCGCAAAGCTGCAGGAAGTTGGAGACTATAAATGAATAATTTTTCTTCATATGCTTTTATTTATTCCTTATACCCAAACGGTAAAGTGTCAAAGTTCTCAATCCTTCGACGTTTAAAGTAACTTATTCTATACTGTTTAGATTCAGGTCTAGTTATAGTACAGTATAACTGTAGTTTTGCACTAACAAACTCAGTTATATAACTTCCTTTACCGTACGTCTTCAACTCGTTGGTCATCTGGCCAAGGAAATCCCTGCTAGTTGAATTCCAGTCAACGGGTTTCCCCACAAATATGACACTGTCTGTATCATAATACAAAACACGGCAATCTAGTTTTTCTAGGTAACTGTATAGTTCTAAACGTGCATGTGCTGTCGTGTAAACGGCTATGGACACATTAATAGTCTTTAGAGGTTTACCTACACCCTTTGGTATATCCCAATTTACAATCACCACATTATCATTAATAGGTATAATGGATTGCACTTGGAACAAAGGATCCGTAAACAATTTGAAAGTCTTTTCTGAATAGCTTTTAAATTTCAGTTGGCCAAACTTACCCCAAAAAAACAGCATCAGTTTGGCCAAGACAAACCAGGATTTTATTCTTCTCGTCTAGCTGAATCCCCTCCTTATCGTAATATTCCGTTATGTAGCTCAACTTCTCGGCTTCTAACGTACAATGGTTGAGCCACCCGGAACATTCTTATTTGAGGTTTAGGAAATTATCGATGTAACTGCTAAACAATCGACCTTGTTTCGTCGCTTTATCATATGTGGTTACCTCATGCTCCCAAATCTCAAAAACATCAAAAACTATAGTTTTTAGAGATAGCCTTACGCAACTCATCCGCTACAAATGTTCCTGAGAAACTGCGCTCGGGTTCACTATGCCCACACTCTCCTTCATTTAGCTCAGCGCCACAAGCCCTACGTAACAAAAACATCAACTAGGCCATGCATTTTTAGGGGCAAAACAGGTTAATAGAGATTAGAAGGCGGTAGTACTCGGCATTTAACTAAACTCTCCACCGTCTCCAATGAAATGCTCTTACAATCTAAACCTACATGAATTTTCGCATGACCTACAGGATATTTATAGTATCTATTTACGTAAGGGTATAACGAGCACACGTCATAATACATTATTTGCCCACTAATGCCGTCACACTCATGGTAGTGTTTGCTAGCATTAGTGCGACCACCGTAAAACATGTCTCGTGGGTTTAAAGGTTCGTCATCTTGACCGTCTAGATTCTATATAAACGCTCTTAACTCATCGTTTGCAAGTATCAGTTTTTTTAAATCAAATTCACGCATTTCCACTAGATTATAGCCGCGCTCGCGTCGAAATTGACCTCGCGCCGTCGTGTTTTCGTTTCGGGCAAACATGGAAGTATGTACACCTAGTTTAGGGTCAATATTTGCCTGGTTGGGGAAACATTCCTCGCAACCGCGCCAATAGCACCCCAGAAACTCGTAAATGCTATTTGATTCAACACAATAACCGTCGACCTTAACACCTTAAGGTGTTCTAAACTTGCGAGCTTTCCGGGATTGCTGTATGGTTACTTCTTGTGAATGTTCCACCCAACGAAACCACTGTATTCCGACTTTTGACTGTTTGTCGGCACGCCTGTAACCGCCTTTTGGAATGAGCCCAATTGTGTTCTTTTGAGAAGCCTACGAAACACTTTATTGCAGGCACTAGCAATTGTAGTTGACTCCTCAAACGGATCGACTTTATTTTGAATCGTGAAGGTCAACCAGAAACTGACGCAACCATTAACGAGAATCTTAACGTCTATCAGGCAATACTTCACAATCTCTTCACTTATCTTAAAAACATAACGATTGATTCTGGATGTGTTAAGAAAATGGAAATACCTTGACTCAAAATTAAAGTTTTCAGATGCCGAGAGGATGATGGAATAAATTAACAAGTCAATAAACAATATCGTATTGATAGAAATTAGTTTTAGACCGTTAGATGACTTTGGTCAGGTTATTATTAGCACGCATCTAAGCACAAAACAACCATCGTATTCATGTATAGCAGTATGTAACTTTAAATTTCGCGGCAACATACATAGAAACGATTCAACAGATCTTCCTGAAAGTGTAATTTTCACATCGGACATCTCTCATCCAGATTATCAGTGTATTGATACAACGAGTAAACATTCGGGCTACAATAGATTGAGCATCAGAAATCATCATTCGTCCTTACCTTCTCTTGCATGCATAAATCATAAAAGATAAACATAGATGGTTTACATTGTGTCAGAGTCTTGTTAACGGACATAGAAGATATCCAAGTTTTGGGTCCTTGAGCAGTAATGAACCGCATCTATGTTTACCCTTTATTCAATGGTTTTGAGACATTTAAACATCTACGAATTTTCAATAGCTCAGTGTCCTTGTGGTTTCTAAAACATTCCTGCCCATAAAAATCTCTTTTACAATCATTGCAGACAATTTTCGGATTTTCAGAACATGGCGGCTTTTGATGACAACAAGTACACTGATACATACATTTTGCATGCCGTTCTTTGTTATTAAAACGTTATCTACACTGCTCGCAGGTAAACGCTAAAGTTAAGCTGGTAAATACGTTATAGTGCTCTTCTTCTAGTAACAAATTTAAAACTAGTCTATTCTAGGATCAAAAGTAAAGAATTACCTATTCGCGAATTATAAACCAATGGTAAATGAAAAATGATTCTGAAATGTTGAATGTGTAACACCACCTGGCTAAGATCTACACCACTGTTTTGGCAGTTGCATTAGGTTTGAAGTACAACCTATTTATGTTATGACGCATTGTATTGTTCAAATGCTATTCAAGACTAGCTAAAAAATTGTTTTCGTTTATTGTTTGGTACAACAAAATAAATGATAACTCATTCCTGATTTTGCTACCAGATTTTCACCAGAAAGTCACTAGATTTCTAGGTTGGTAACATTGTTGAAGTCAAGGATTGTTGGTAAGTATGTGTTGGTAACTAAGTCAAGGTCAAAAAAAGTTGCAAAATCAAAAATAGTATTCAAGGTCGAAGACTTACGGTGGTGTCATATTTTAGAAATATAAAAGGTGAAAAGCTAAAAATAGAAATTGCCAGGTAATCATAAATAATTTTCAAGGTCAAACTTTTTAGGGAAATATAAATTTGGAGCTTCATCATATTTATACAAGGTAACAGTAGGTATTTAACAAGTTTAAGCATGTACATGGTCAAGGTGAAAAGCTAAAATAGAAATTGCAAGGTAATCATAAATAATTTTTCAAATTTTTAGAAATATAAATTTTGGAGCTGATCATCATATTTCTAGTCAAATAAAAGTAGGTATTTAAAAGTTTAAAAGGTCAAAAAAAATAGAAGTTGCAAGGTAATCAAAATCTAAAATAGTTTTCAAGGTCAAAGGTTATTGAAGCTGGTGTCATATTTCTTAGAAATAAAAAGGTCAAGGTGAAAGCTAAAATAGGTTGAACTTTTAAAATATATTTTTTATAAATACAATTACGATCCTAACTCCTGCACGTACGGTTTGTTCTCACATTAAGAACATTGCATTTAAAAATGCAAGTTTAAGGTCACTAGAAAAGTCTTTTTGATTATCCTGAAGGTCATTGTCAGTCCAAATTATGCATGGGAGCCTATTCTGAGAAATCAAGAACAAATTGTTTAAAGTCTATGCTTTCAAGGCCACATGAGAGAACAAAGACGATCTATTGTTTTGGCTGAGTCATAGCTTCTGAAGTTCTAAAATCAAGAACAAAGACGATGCATTGTCGACGGTTCAAAGTCTATGCTTTCAAGGCACATGAAAGAACAAAGACTATCTATTGTTCCGTTATTCTAAAATAGATTTTATCTAATTGGAAATCAAAACAAAGGCGACCCATTGTCAACGCTTCAAAGTCTATGCTATTTTCAATAAAGAACAAAAGCGATTCATTCTTCTGGTCGATTATAAAATAAATTGTTATCTCAATTCTGAGAAATATGAACAAAGACGATGTATTGTTCAAAGTCTATGCTTATAATTTTCAAAGGTAAATGAACAAAGATTCATTGTTCTGTTGATTTATAAAAATAGATTTATCTAAATACATCTCTTTCAAGAACAAATCCATTGTCAACGATTTAAAGTTTATGCTTATAAGGTCACACTCTGATAACAAAGACGATCCATTATTCAGTTATTTTAAAAATAGATTGCTATCTCAATTCTAGGAAATCAAGAGCCTGAGATATGTGAATGAGTAAGTGAGCTAAAAATGAAGGTATTGTTACATGGAAGCACTTTGGGGACAAATAAAAAATCTAAGAATATAATTTTCAAGGTCAAACTTTTAACAAATATAAATTGTTATCTCAATTTGAGAAATCATGAACAAAGAATGTATTGTTCAAAGTCTATGCTTAAATTTCAAAGGTAAATGAACAAAGACGATTCATTGTTCTATTATAAAAATAGATTGTTCTGTATATCATAGCTAAAATGGCCGGTTAAGTCCTCACTAAAAGTTGATCACGCAGCAAAAAGTATAGTGACAGCATGATCGTTGAAAGTAGCTTATGCGCGTAACCAGAATGTATGGTAATCAAAGAGATGGTTCATATCTGCACTAATGTAACATAGGGGGTCGTTTAGAGTAACAATATAAGGAAATAAATGATGGCATACGCTCAAGAGCAATGGACCAAAGCAACTGACCTGAGAACAGCGGTGGAACGCTTGGGAATTTTCAGCATTAGTATTCGATGCCGAACATGAGGCGGTTTACGGGCGAGGTGATTATAGTGAAGGGAGTGTAACGTCCTAGTGAAAAAGTATGAAAAGGAGTAAAGATATGTGAAAAGTTTTAAATTTAAAGGAAATATGTAAACATGTTTTGTAGAACTGAAACGCAATTGCAATTTTAAAAAATGGATGGCATTCTTGATGGTAGTAGTTCATCCTCATCAGATGCAGATTTATCGAAAATTACAAAGTGCACTCCCCAACATATGCAGTAATATATAGGACAGTTCCGGTGTCAACTATAATTCATGTTCTCGAATCAATAAAGATGGATCTATCTGCATTGAACAGTAGCACTTTCTGTAAATCCTTCACGAACGTAAAAGACGCAAAATATAAAGTGATTGATATGAATACTATCAGTATAAACATATTATCATTGAAACCCAGAACTTTAAGTGCTTTACCTTAGGATTTTATGAATAGTTCAAAAGAAGATCGCATTGAAAAGTTTAAGCAATATCTGGTTGAGAATGATGCATTACCAGCGGAACTGTAGGAAAGATGACTAATTTAAATTTCTTAAAAAAATAAAAATATATCTAAAATTGTTTGAAATAAATTATATATTTTTGTTGCAAAAAAAAAAAGAAAGTCTTCTATTTTAAGAAATTATCATAATGAAGAGAGCTGCTATTGATGAGACAAAAAAAAAAATGTGTCTGCAGCTATATTGGCTAAGTTTCAAGGTTAAGATTTATTGGTATCATATTACAATTCATACCAACCAATCTTCAAGGTTAAATTTTATTGACAAGGTATTGAGAAGGTATAATATTACAGTTCTTATGTTAGACTCTTAAAGCTTCTTAGGAATAGCAAAATAAAAATACATATTATGGTAACATTTTGTAATACCTTTTGGAGCATATCTATTTATTATTTGTTTTTCGCATTCAATTTTCGTTTAATGTGGTCCACAAGAATATCATCATCTTTCCTAATAGGTCATCGCTTCATTATATTGTATACAGCCACATTCAGCTTACTTAGAGACGTTGTCCGTAACTTATTACAAACCTAAGCAAACCCCGAGGTGTTGTTTCATGTTTCAAGGTCATCAAGCCATGTCACATAGAGCCCTGAAGTGGTCTAAACAGGTAGCCGTTTCCAAAACAGGTAGCTGTTTTAAAAACAGGTAGCCTTTAAAACAGGTAGCCGTTTCCTAAAACAGGTATTTCAAAACAGAACTGTTTGGTTTTGAATTATAGAGAGATCCATTGTTCAGGTGGAAATAGATTCAACATCTCAATTCAGAAATCAGGAACAAAAAGTTCTAGCCAACGGTTCAAAGTCTATTAACAAAGTGATGAATGAACAAAGACGATCCATTGTTCAGTTATAATTTCTAAAATAGATTGTTATCTAAATACATCTCAATTCTAGGAAATCAAGAACTAAGACGATGCATTGTTTCCAACGCTTCAAAGTCTATGCTTATAATTTTCAAGGTCACACCTCTGATAACAAAGGTGATTCATTGTTTTGGCAAAAGCCCTCTGATGCAAACTATTTCTCAGGTTATAACCCAGCCTATCCATCTAGGTCAACAAGTCAACTTTTAACATTCCTTGAGGTAAAATTTAGGAAATAGCAAATAAGAGTTCCTATTAAATTCTAGTTTAATAAAAAAGAGGGTTGTTGTCATTGAATATCAAGGTTCCTGTATTGGCTAAACGTTATGAAGTATCTGGTTTGGAAATTCTCAAGGTCTCCAAGAAATTTTCAACCCATATGTCCTAAGACCGATCTTACCGACATCATTCGATCGAAATGTAGCCGAAACCTGCAGGATCAATTCTAAACGAGTCATGGAAACAAGAAGAATGATAGGCTAATATCATGGTTATTAACTAAATTGAAAAAAGGTGGGCCAATATATCCAGGATGTTTCTCCAAATAGATAACCGTTTAAAACCGACGGTTGTTTCAACACAGGCTAAACTGAACTAGTCAAAACCTAAACATCTGGTCATGATTAGAACCCAAGTGGGGTTCAAGTACAATCTGAAAGTAGTTTTATTTATAGAAAAAGCTAATCACCTACTTTGGGGTAGTACTGATAGGGTAGTTTCTATAACCCTTTTTTGAGGTAAAGGGTAGCTTTTCCAATAGGCTTATCATCTAGGGGCATTTGACTGAGAAAAATAAAATTCTGGGATTTATTTCAAGGTCAAGTGAGTTTTCTCGTTATACCAGAACGCGCTCCACGTCTCACTGACGTTTGAAGCATGCTTGTGGGGGATTTAAATTTTAGTCACTCATCTGGTGGTGAAATCAAGCTTTTGGAGCTCTTTCAAGGTTAAACTGAAGAGTTTAAAATGTTGAGTTGGTCAAGGTCAAAGCAAAAAGTTGCAAGGTAATCATTCATATAAATCAAAAGTTTTGAGTTAGCAGTTTTGAAAGGATGCATGTTTATAATAAAAGGCTTCTCCGGGATTGCATTATTCAGTAAACTTTTATTGCTAGAAATGGTGAAAGTAATAAGAATGATAAGAAGAAAAAGAATTATTAAGTATTGAGAGAGGAAGAAAAGACTCGAGGTGTTAATCAAGGAAATAAAAATTGAGGGTAGATTTAGAGCTGTATGAGGTAAAAGAAAATGATGCAACTTGAGTGAATGTGCATGAAAAAGGTGCATTATAATTTGAATGAGAGATGTTAGTAAAAGTAATTGGTAGTAATGATATATATGTAAATATATATGGTTTTAATCGCTAATAAATCACAACTCGATAATCCTTACCAAAAATTTGAATTTTCGTATATATACCCAATAAGTAAGAGCAATGATAGTAGTTTAAAATTTGTAAAACAAAAATGTGATAAAAAAAAAATGTGTTTTATGATATTGTAAATATATGGTTTTAATCGTTAATAAATCACAACTCGATAATTTACCCAAAAATTCCGAATTTTCATATAAGGTCCAATAAATTAGAGCGCCAATGATAAGTGTTCAAAATTTGTTAAAACAATAAATGTCATAAAAAATTTTGTTTAACTAATAAAATTGATATGTAAGTGAACGTCGTTAAGGCTTAATAAATCGCAACTAATGTCCTTTACGAAAATTTGAATTTTATATATATATATATATATATATATATATATATATATATATATATATATATATATATAAATAAGTAAGAGCGCAAAGATAGTAGTTTCCAAAATTTGTAAAACAAAAATGTGATAAAAAAAATTTTGTTTTATCAATACGTAACTGAACGTTGTTAATTTTGCACACCTTTTGAATTAATTTTCTTCTCATATGCCTACACAATTTATTTTTTAATTAAAATGAACACTGAAGTTTCTTATCATGATTTATTAAATTATTCAAATTATGTAGAAGAAATGACCCATAAAACTTATATTACAAAGAAAGAAAGAAAAGGTCAATAACATTATCCTGTTATATGAAATGTATGTCAGCATTTCTGTATGTGTCTATTTTAAAATAAATAAATACACTCTTTTATAATATCAGATTAATTTTAACTCAAAAATTTTGAATTTTGTATATATGTTGAATAAATAACAGCGCAAGGATAGCATTAAAATAAATTTAGAATATAAAAATTTCAAAACAGTCTTGTGAAAATAGTACATAAAGGTTGAAACTTGCGTACATTTATATCTATATTTACTTATAAATCAGTAGTCCTTTACCCAAAAATTCCAATTTTCGGCATGTAGACTAAAAGTAAGAGCGCAAAAGATAGCACTCCAAAATTCTCAAAACTAAAAGAATGTGAAAAAAATTTTCAATTATTAATGATAAAGTTTGTAGTTTTGATATGTAAGTGAACGTTGTTAAGGCTTAATAAATCATAACCCAATGTCCTTTACCCAAAAATTCTGAAATTTCGTATACAGGTTCAATAAATTAGAGCGCCAATGATGAGTTCCAAAATTTACCAAAATGTGATAAAAAGATGAATTTTATCAATGTAAATTTATATGGTTAAAGTTGTTAACTGCTTAATAAATCACAACTCCAATGTCCTTTACCCAAAATTTGAAATTTCGTATACAGGTTCAATACATTAGAGCGCAATGATGGCAGTTCCAAAATTTACAAAATGTGATAAAAAAGATGAATTTTATCAATGTAAATTTATATGTGTTAAAGTTGTTAACTGCTTAATAAATCACAAATCCAATGTCCTTTACCCAAAAATTTGAAATTTCATACAGGTTCAATACATTAGAGCGCCAATGATGGTAGTTCCAAAATTTACCAAATGTGATAAAAAAGATGAATTTTACCAATGTAAATTTATATGTGTTAAAGTTGTTAACTGTTTAATAAATCACAAAATGTCCTTTACCCAAAATTTGAAATTTCGTATACAGGTTCAATAAATTAGAGCGCAATGATGGCAGTTCCAAAATTTACCAAAATGGAAAAAAAGATGAATTTTATCAATGTAAATTTATATGTGTTAAAGAAACCTTAATAAATACAACCCAATGTCCTTACCCAAAATTCTGAAATTTCGTATACAGATCCAATAAATTAGAGCGCCAATGATAGAACTAAAAATTTAAACTTGAAGGTCGTCTTTACTATTGAATATTAAACATACTCTCTAAACATGGCAAGAGCATCATAAATATGATAAGAAGAGAAAGAAAGAAACAGTTATTAAGTATTGATGAGAAAGAAAAGACTGAAGGTGTTAATCAAGAAAGTAAAAGCATTGAGGATAGATTTCAAATTATGTAAAGAAATAGCATTATAACCTTATCACATAAAAGTATGTTTAATAGTATCAAATAAAACCATATCAAATTATTTTCTTGTAAATTCAACAACTGTTGATATCACTAAACAGATCCAACTGTCAATTTTACGTTTCTGGTGTGAATACTTTATTTCATAAAATAAAATCATTAGTTTTAGTATTTAGAAAATTTTGAACTGTTATATCTTTTACACCTGTTATTTGTTCAGTCTATCTACAATAAATTCTAATTTTTCACTTTAATGATTAAACTGCTATGTAATTATCAATATAAAACTGTTACAAAAAGAAGGTGAACAACATTAAAATGTAGTAGTAAACAA
The DNA here is from genome assembly GCA_036346205.1 of Vesta saturnalis. Taxonomy (NCBI): domain Eukaryota; kingdom Metazoa; phylum Arthropoda; class Insecta; order Coleoptera; family Lampyridae; genus Vesta; species Vesta saturnalis. Next base: position 293,924 of record JARFJB010001990.1, read on the forward strand.
TAAATTATATGTTAATAAATATACTTTTATCATAATTATATGTTAATAAATATACTTTTATCATAATAGCTTAATGGTTGTTAAAATCCTCAATTTTTGCGTGTAGAGAAAATAAATAACAGCGCAAAGGATACCAGAAATAAATTGGAATTTTAAAATCTACAAATGATGTATTCAAACATTTACAAACCCGTTTCAAATTGTAATGTAAACTGATGACATAGAAATAGAATGTTCAAAATGCTTTCACAGAAAATAACTGCGTTCATTATCCTACAATGATTATTAACGCTGCACCGAAAATTAAAGTCATGTTTTAAGTGTTGTTTTAAATTGAATTGGGCAATTTAAAGAGCATTTAGATACATTAAATGGATAAATTGCATGCATATGTTTCTTCTGATTACGTAAGTACAAAAGGTGTGTTTTAAGTGCTTTTGTTGTTTCAAAATGGAAATTTAAGTGTAATTTTTCATATTTCGAAAAATTATTACATCAAATGATAGATTGTCACTTAAAACACAACTGCGCTGAAAAAATTTTTTTTTTTCAATTAGCGAAAATTTAATTTAGAGCGCATTTTCTAGGACTTTTAAACCTGTATACGAAATTTCAGAATTTTTGGGTAAAGGACATTGATTTGTGATTTATTAAGCAGTTAACCTTTAACTTACATATAAATTTACATTGGTAAAATTCATCTTTTTATCACATTTTGGTAAATTTTGGAACTACCATCATTGGCGCTCTAATGTATTGAACCTGTATACGAAATTTCAGAATTTTTGGGTAAAGGACATTGATTTGTGATTTATTAAGCAGTTAACAACTTTAACTTACATATAAATTTACATTGATAAAATTCATCTTTTTTATCACATTTTGGTAAATTTTGGAACTGCCATCATTGGCGCTCTAATGTTATTGAACCTGTATACGAAATTTCAGAATTTTTGGGTAAAGGACATTGAGTTGTGATTTATTAAGCAGTTAACAACTTTAACAATATAAATTTACATTGATAAAATTCATCTTTTTTTATCACATTTTGGTAAATTTTGAACTGCCATCATTGGCGCTCTAATTTATTGAACCTGTATACGAAATTTCAGAATTTTTGGGTAAAGGACATTGAGTTATGATTTATTAAGCCTTAACAACGTTCACTTACATATCAAAACTACAAACTTTATCATTAATAATTGAAAATTTTTTTCACATTCTTTAGTTTTGAGAATTTTGGAGTGCTATCTTTTGCGCTCTTACGTGTTTAGTCTACATGCCGAAAATTGGAATTTTGGGTAAAGGACTACTGATTTATAAATAAATATAAATATAAATGTACGCAAGTTTCAACCTTTATGTACTATTTTCACAAGACTGTTTTGAAATTTTTATATTCTAAATTTATTTTAATGCTATCCTTGCGCTGTTATTTATTCAATATATATAAAAATTCAAAATTTTTGAGTTAAAAATTAATCTGATATTATAAAAAGAGTGTATTTATTTATTTTAAAATAGACACATACAGAAATGCTGACATACATTTCATATAACAGGATAATGTTATTGACCTTTTCTTTCTTTCTTTGTAATATAAGTTTTATGGGTCATTTCTTCCTACATAATTTGAATAATTTAATAAATCATGATAAGAAACTTCAGTGTTCATTTTAATTAAAAATAAAGGTGTGTAGGCATATGAGAAGAAAATTAATTCAAAAGGTGAATTGCAAAATTAACAACGTTCAGTTACGTATTGATAAAACAAAATTTTTTTTATCACATTTTTGTTTTTACAAATTTTGGAAACTACTATCTTGGCGTTACTTATTTATATATATATATATATATATATATATATATATATATAATGAAAATTCAGAATTTTGGAAAGGACATTGGAGTTGATTTATTAAGCCTTAACGACGTTCACTTACATATCAATTTTATTAGTTAAACAAAATTTTTTATGACATTTATTGTTTTAACAAATTTTAGACACTGCTATCATTGGCGCTCTAATTTATTGGACCTATATATGAAAATTGGAATTTTGGGTAAAGGATTATCGAGTTGTGATTTATTGGATTAAAACCATATATTTACATATATCATAAAACACATTTTTTTTTTTTTTTATCACATTTTTGTTTTTACAAATTTTAAACTACTAATTGGCTCTTACTTATTGGGTATATATACGAAAATTCAGAATTTTTGGGTAAAGGATTATCGAGTTTGATTTATTGCGATTAAAACCATATATATTTACATATAACTATCATTACTACCGTAATTACTTATTTACTAATACTCTCATTCAAATTATAATGCACCTTTTTTCATGGCACATTCACTGAAGTTGCATCATTTTCTTTTACCTCATACAGCTCTAAATCTACCCTCAATTTTTATTTCCTTGATTAACACCCGAGTCTTTTCTTCCTCTCGTCAATACTTAATAATTCTTTTTCTCTTATCATTCTTATTACTTTCACCATTTCTAGCAATAAAAAAGTTTACTGAATAATGCAATCCCGGAGAAGCCTTTTATTATAAACATGCATCCTTTCAAAACTGCTAACTTACTCAAAAACTTTAGATTTATATGAATGATTACCTTGCAACTTTTTAGCTTTGACCTTGACCAACTCCAACATTTTAAACCTCCGCTTACAGTTTAACCTTGAAAGAGCTCCAAAGCTGATTTCACCACCAGAGGGTGAGTGACTCCAAAATTTAAATCCCCACCACAAGCATGCTTCAAACGTCAGTGAGACGTGGAGCGTTCTGGTATAACGAGAAAACTCACTTGACCTTGAAATAAATCAGAATTCATTATTTTCTCGGAGTCAGAAATGCACCCTAGATGATAAGCCTATTGAAAAGCTACCTTTTCAAAAAGTAGGGATTTATAGAAACTACTACCTATCAGTACTACCCCAAAGTAGGTGATTAGCTTTTTCTATAATATAAAACTACTTTCAGATTGTACTTGAACCTTCCCACGAATTGGGATTTCTAACTCATGACCAGATGTTTAGGTTTTGGTAGTTCAGTTTAGCCTGTGTTGAGAAACAACCGTCGGTTTTGGGAAACGGTTATCTATATTTGGAGAAACATCCTGATGACTATTGTATGAGCCACGCTTTTTATTACAATTTAGTTAATAACCATGATATTAGCCTATCATTCTTCTTGTTTCCATGACTCGTTTAGAATTGATCCTGCAGGTTTCGGCTACATTTCGATCGAATGATGTCGGGTAAGATCGGTCTGTAGGACATATGGCCTTGAAAATTTCTTGGAGACCTTGAGAATTTAACCACCAGATACTGTAAGCATAACGTTTAGCCAATACAGGAACCTTGATATTCAGCATAGACAACAACCCTCTTGTTTCCACGAACTGATTATATTACTAGAATTCAGTAATAGAACTCTTATTTGCTATTTCCTAGAATTTTACCCCAAGGAATGTTAAAAGTTGACTTGTTGACCTAGATGGATATGTTATAACCTGAGAAAGAGTTTGCATCAGAGGGCTTTTGCCAAAACAATGAATCACCTTTGTTATCAGAGGTGTGACCTTGAAAATTATAAGCATAGACTTTGAAGCGTTGGTTAGAACAATGCATCGTCTTAGTTCTTGATTTCTAGAATTGAGATGTATTTAGATAACAATCTATTTTAGAAATTATAACTGAACAATGGATCGTCTTTGTTCATTCATCACTAAATTGTTAGCATAGACTTTGAACCGTTGGCTAGAACAATCCCACTTTGTTCCTGATTTCTCGGAATTGAGATGTTGAATCTATTTCCACCTGAACAATGGATCTCTCGTATAACCTTCGAGGGAAGGTTACCAAACAGCTATCTGTTTTGGGAAACGGCTACCTGTTTTAGGAAAGCTACCTGTTTTAGGAAACGGCTACCTGTTTTTAGGAAACAGCTACCTGTTTTAGGAAACGGCTACCTGTTTAGACCACTTCAGGGCTCTAGGGGTGTGACATGGCTTGATGACCTTGAAACATGCTAGACAACACCTGGGGTTTGCTTAGGTTTGTTAAGTTACGGACAACGTCTCTTAAGCTGAATGTATGGCTAGTATACAATATAATGAAGGATGACCTATTAGGAAAGATGATGATGATATCTTGTGGACCACATTAAACGAAAATTGAATGCGAAAACAAATAATAAATAGATATGCTCCAGTAAAGGTATTACAAAATGTTACCATAATATGTATATTTTATTTTGCTATTCCTAAGAAGCTTTAAGAGTCTAACATAAGAACTGTAATATTATACCTTCTCAATACCTTGTCAATAAAATTTAACCTTGAAGATTGGTTGGTATGAATTGTAATATGATACCAATAAATCTTAACCTTGAAGAGCTTAGCCAATATAGCTGCAGACACACGCTACATTTTTTTTTTTGTCTCATCAATAGCAGCTCTTTCATTATGATATACCTTTCAAAAATAGAAGACTTTTTTTTTTTTTGCAACAAAAATATATAATTTATTTCCAAACAATTATACATAGATATATATGTTATTATTTTTTACAGAAATGTTAAATTAGTCATCTTTCCTACAGTTCCGGCGCTGGTAATGCATCATTCTCAACCAGATATTGCTTAAACTTTTCAATGCGATCTTCTTTTGAACTATTCATAAAATCCTAAGGTAAGTATGCACTTAAAGTTCTGGGTTTCAATGATAATATGTTTCCATACTGATAGTATTCATATCAATCACTTTATATTTTGCGTCTTTTACGTTCGTGAAGGATTTACAGAAAGTGCTACTGTTCAATGCAGATAGATCCATCTTTATTGATTCGAGAACGCTTATGAATTATAGTTGACACCGGAACTGTCCTATATATTACTGCATCATGATGTTAGAGGGGAGAGTGCACTTTGATAATTGTATCGATAGGCTAATCTGCATCTGATGAGGATGAACTACTACCATCAAGAGATGCCATCCATTTTTCATTGCAAAACTGATGCAATTGCACAGCTTTCAGTTCTTCTACAAAACATGTTCTACATATTTCCTTTAAATTTAAAAACTTTTCACATATCTTTACTCCTTTTTCATACTTTTTCACTAGGACGTTACACTCCGCTTCACTATAATCACCTCGCCCGTAAACCGCCTCATGTTCGGCATCGAATACTAATGCTGAAAATTCTTGCTTCAAGCGTTCCACCGCTGTTCTCAGGTCAGTTGCTTTGGTCCATTGCTCTTGAGCGTATGCCATCATTACACTATTTCCTTATATTGTTACTCTAAACGACCCCCACTATGTTACATTAGTGCAGATATGAACCATCTCTTTGATTACCATACATATCTGGTTACGCGCATAAGCTACTTTCAACGATCATGCTGTCACTATACTTTTTAGCTGTAACGTGATCAACTTTTAGTGAGGACTTGAACCGGCCATTTTTAGCTATGATATACAGATAACAATCTATTTTTATAAATCAACCAGAACAATGAATCGTCTTTGTTCATTTACCTTTGAAAATTATAAGCATAGACTTTGAACAATACATCGTCTTTGTTCATGATTTCTCAGAATTGAGATAACAAAAAATTTATATTTCCCGCTAAAAAGTTTGACCTTGAAAATTATATTCTTAGATTTATGATTATTTGTCGGATCCCCCGTAAAGTGCTTGCCGCATATGTAACAACATACACTGCGTTCATCCTGTTTAGCTCACTTGAGGGGCGTGACATTGCTTGAAACATGCATCTCGGGGCTCTTGATTTCCTAGAATTGAGATAGCAATCTATTTTTAAAATAACTGAATAATGGATCGTCTTTGTTATCAGAGGTGTGACCTTATAAGCATAAACTTTAAATCGTTGACAATGGATTGCCTTTGTTCTTGAAAGAGATGTATTTAGATAACAATCTATTTTTATAAATCAACCAGAACAATGAATCGTCTTTGTTCATTTACCTTTGAAAATTATAAGCATAGACTTTGAACAATACATCGTCTTTGTTCATGATTTCTCAGAATTGAGATAACAATTTATTTTTATAACTCGACCAGAAGAATGAATCGCTTTTGTTCTTTTACCTTGAAAATAGCATAGACTTTGAAGCGTTGACAATGGGTCGCCTTTGTTATTGATTTCCTAGAATTGAGATAACAATCTATTTTTAGAATAACGGAACAATAGATAGTCTTTGTTCTTTCATGTGGCCTTGAAAGCATAGACTTTGAACCGTCGACAATGCATCGTCTTTGTTCTTGATTTCCTAGAACTTCAGAAGCTATGACTCAGCCAAAACAATAGATCGTCTTTGTTCTCTCATGTGGCCTTGAAAGCATAGACTTTAAACAACCCCTTTGTTCTTGATTTCTCAGAATAGGGCGTGCCCTTGAAACATGCATAGACTTGCTTGAGACTGAGGGCAATGACCTTCAGGATAATCAAAACCTAGTAACTTTTCTAGTGACCTTGAAGCGGGGACTTAGCAGGGTTGCTACCTTGAAATAGGCAATGTTACTAACCTGTGACCTTGAAACGGGGAACGCGTACGTGCACGGTGAGTTAGGATCCGTATACCTATACGCGTAATTTATATAAGAAATATATTTCGCCAAAAAGTTCAACCTTCTATTTTTAGCTTTTCACCTTGACCTTTTATATTTCTAAGAAATATGACACCAGCGTAGGTCAATAACCTTTGACCTTGAAAACTATTTTTAGATTTATGATTACCTTGCAACTTCTATTTTTAGCTTTGACCTTTGCTTAAACTTGTTAAATACCTACTTTTGACCTTGACTAAAAATATGATGATCAGCTCCAAAATTTATATTTCCGCCAAAAGTTTGACCTTGAAAATTATTTATGATTACCTTGCAATTTCTATTTTTAGCTTTTCACCTTGACCATGCTTGACATGCTTAAACTTGTTAAATACCTACTGTTGACCTTGACTATAAATAATATGATCAGCTCCAAAAATTTATATTTCGCTAAAAAGTTTGACCTTGAAAATTATTTATGATTACCTGGCAATTTCTATTTTTAGTTTTCACCTTTTATATTTCTAAGAAATATGACACCAACGTAAGTCTTCGACCTTGAATACTATTTTTGATTACCTTGCAACTTTTTACCTTTGACCTTGACTTAGCAGGGTTACCAACCTAACACGTAGCCCCGTTACCAACAACGTGGCCTTGACTTAGCACCCAGCAATGTTACCAACCTAGAAATCTAGTGACTTTTCTGGTGACAAATCTGGTGACAAATCTAGTGACAAAAGTGGGACAGGAATGGGGTAGTATATCTACTTACCACGTTTTTTAGCTTTACAAAAGTCTTCAAACTTTAAGCCGCTCAAGTTTTTGCGTCCATAGGTACCGTAACTCTATCCACGTTTAAAACTAGCAAGTCACTCGAAAAAAAGCTAGCATTGCTCTGCATTACCTTTTCAAGTAGTGACATTATCACTCTCACCGACAACTGGTCCACTCTTCTAAAAGATACGCCAATTGGTTTGTCTGGGAAATTGGGATTCCTTGAGGTGATACCGACACGGCCTGACGGAGCCGCATCCTTCACAATGATACATACATTGTGAAGGATGCGGCTCCGTTTCCTCGAATGCGCTCTGTAAAAAAAAATATGTTAGATGAATAACATTTAGGAAGCAATATATTTTTACCTGCAGCCAGGTTAAGGGATTATCCTTGCATGTCTCACCATTGAAGGTAAATCTCAGTGATTTACACGTAGTATTAAATTTTTTTATGAATTTAGTATTGATTCCCCTATTATATTTATATGATTCATTTGGGTAGAGGATGGTCCGGTCTCTTTTTGTTGCTGAGTTGATAAGCTTGAACCCAATTGGCCTTGCTGCTGTAATGTACTCATTCACTAAGCGAAACAATAGAAAATTAAAAGACATACCGTTGTCAAATTCTCCGCTGCATAAGTTTCCATCACTTCGTCATCATTGCCATAAAACACTTCCTCCATATTTACTTGAGCAGGGCTTTAAAAAAAATAATTAAAACTTAAAAAATAAAAACATATATAACTTACACTTCACCTACTCTCCGTACAGCCACCACAAAATTATCGTACTCTTGCAGCGAATCGATGGCATCATTCTCAAACACTACCTTATAATTAATCGTATAGACCGAGAATCTGGTTTGCTGTTAAAGACTCCATAACGAGGATAACGTAATGCTCTTCAAAACGGAACTAAATTAACTAAACTCAAACGCACGTATTTATAGTATCTTTAGTATCTTTCAAAGACCAAATTAAGCCACTAAAAAATCACAAGGCTAACTTCAAGGTCCTGTCCATGGCTAACTTCAAGATCTGTTGAAGGTGACTTCCCAAGGTAAAAAAAATAAGTATGATGCTGATGTTTATCTTTTTAATATCAAATAACCTGATTGTTAAAGGCTAAATGTAATAATAATTTTGTATAGATGTGGTCAAAAATGGGTCTAAAGAAATGTGATAATGTCAAACAGACGTTTAAACTTTATTCGAATAAAAGTAATTTTAATAACATTTTTATATTAGCTATGCATTTTTCTTTATAACATGTTCATTACGGTATAAACACTCTTTTTAAAAACTATATCAACCAGATGTTTAAACTTCATTGAAATAAAATAATTTTTAAGTGAATACGCGCCAACTCAAAAATCTAAGACCTTTTTAAAAGACCCTCTTTATCATTTTATTACAGAAAAAAACAAACCTTTGATAGTAATCTCCAAATACATCCGGTATTTTGATTCCTTATATTATTTTACGATTTAAATTTGTATAATTAAAAACCTATTTTCAGTATTTGGCTTGATTCATTGTTTCCTCATAATGTTGCAATTAACTTTAAAATTGAAATACAATGGTATATGTTATTTATGAATTTAGTTTTAAAGAAAGTATGTTACTCGATCTTGGTCATCAATTTTTTGTAGATTATTGAAAATAACCGGGATATATGATTACACCAACGGTAATCAATATAACATATAAAACATGTTAATTTAACTCTATGTTATATAAATAATTATTACTTTTCCAGCATTTTTAATGAGGTTTTTATAACGATTAATGAACGGGTTTCTATAAAAACAATTTTGTGTGTGTTTTTGTACAATATAAAAATACTGTTCAAATCCCTTTTTCATTAATTAAGTTACATTCTAAAAATAATGATATATTTATCTAATTTGTGTACCTATGCACAAGCAGAAATAAAAATAATATCGAACGTTGTCTTTACATGCTTGACGCAAATACTTAAAACTGTGTGTTTAACGATTTCTTTCTAATTAGGTAATACTTGTTTTATTTTTGTTACAATATGAGTATAATATAAAAGCTATTTTTTTAAAACCCGCCTTTTATAATCTAATGAGGAAACATACTACTTTCAAATAAATACGGAAAAATGTTGTAAAAACATACTAAAGTGAATGTAGTATAGGTATGTAAGAAGTAACAGAAAAAGCAATACATGCATTCACATTAATTGATTTCTGTGCACATTAACAACAATAGCAACAAAAAAATGTGTACCTACAAACCAGACTGAGTATTCATAGACAGACTTTATTATTATTATCATTATTATGTTTTATGCAAACGATAACTGACACATATGTGATTTGCCATTACCAGTGGGGATTAGGCTCTGTACAGCTCATTCCACAAGCTGTAAACTAAACCAAATCAGTATTTTTGAATTGTAGGTTGGTTTGCGCAAGTTGTAAGTTATGATTTATTGATTGATTGATTGATTGAGATTGATCTGATGGATTTGATCGAGCATGGTTTGTTTGAGATTCATCTGCTTAATTAATTAATTAATTAATTTGTTTGTTTGAGAAAAATCCGAGAGAGAAACGGATAAACGAAAGAGAGAAAGAGAACGGTGTGCATGATCAACTTCTATTACAGAAAACACTCGCTAGTTTAAAAATGCACAACTAGATGCGCTAAAAATCAATTTTAACTCAAAGGTGACCAAGACAAGGTGGAGCGCAGACCCTGATACAAGTCCTATCTTAAAGTTAGCATTAGAGCCACCTTATTACAATACAAATTTTTATGACGGGGGCGACACCTGTCATAAGATTAGGTTAGAACCCGCATACAATTGCACCAAGTCCCAAGAGCTAGTTTCTGCACTTGTTAGAGCCCCATACCATTTCCAACCATGCGGCGAAGGCCTGAGAACAAGTTTTGAAGATCTACAAGTGTCTTGTTAGCATTAGTTTATTTCAAGTTGCCAAACGACAGCGAAACCCTAACACAAGATCAAAACATGCTAGTTCCTACATTGTCTTAAAGAATTTATTACTAAAAACATTTTCAAATTTTGTAAGTCCAGGTTTAAGGCCAACCACTTTCTCAAGGTTAGCCTGTTTCTCAAGGTAAACAACTTTCTCAAGGCAAACAACTTTCTCGAGGTCAACCCCAAGGTCAAACCGAGATCAGCCACGTGGCCGCCCTGGGGAATTCCCAAGGTCAAATGACATCACAAAAAGTGAAAGTAGTGTCTCTATTCTACTATCACTACGTCAGTGCGGTAACATGGCAACCCCCAAAAACAGTAAACTATCAGTAAATAAAAAAAAAATCGAGAATAAACATTCTATAAAACATGGAGGTGTGTGAAGCGAAGAAAAGTGGTGATGGACCAATACAAAAGTTCATTCAGCGGGAAGCTAATCAACCCTTAATCGCTTTACCACATAGTGTCATCACAATCATTTCGGATAATGAGTCTAGACAGGAGGCAAAAATAAGAGGAAAAACAAGGTGATTATTAGAGGTCGGGAAATATGCAAAATGCATATGAAGTGCATATAAGTATATTTTGACAAAATTTTATAAATGCATATGCATTTATTAAAAGTGCATTTAAATTTAAGGTTGAAGAAAAAACTTGCATTCACTTTATTCAGTTTTATTCCAATTTTCTTCACTAAAGTGTTTATAAGAAGTGTGTGAAAATGCCAAAACAAAGTGCCAATAAATCTGTTCTTAATAGATTAATAATAAAACCGATTTTAAAATCATTGATGACAACCATATTTTTTGCACAGTTTGCAACAAAAAGATAAGTCTTATTATGTCTAATTGTTTTACTTTTCAAAAATATATTTTAAATTACCATATTTTCAATCAATCATATTTAATATAAAGTGAGATTAAAACTTTTAAAATAAAAACTTACAATCCAAACTTTTTAAAGTTGTAACCTTCAAAATTTTTTTTTAAATAACCAAATAATTAATAAATTAACTATTGAGATTCAAGAATTTTAATATGTACAAATTAGTGATAACAGATAGACGGCAAAGTTTTACTTTAGACAACTTAGAAAAACACTTAATAGAACTTAACAGAAATAAATAAAGGTAATATAATAAAGGGTTATAATTTAAAATATAGTAATTATTATTTATTAATAAATAAATAAAATAGTTTATTATACTTATTTTTTGTATATGTAGTTCTGACAATAAATAATATATAAATATAAGGTAAAATGAGTATTTATTTCGTTGTTTTATTATGTAAAATAAAATGCATAAAAGCTTATTTTAGTGCTTATATTGACTGTTTTTGGTGCATATTTTAGGGTTTTTTCAGTGCATACTTCCCGAGCTTTAGTGATTATAATACTTGTACATTTTTTTTGCACGATTGTGTACCTGTAATATTTTATATAGTTTGCTAAGCTGAATCATTTTTCTTTACAGAGCGACAGACGCACTAGATGCTTTGCTGCAGGACCTGGAGAGGGGTGATAGACATTTATTTCAACCCACCATTCACTAATTGCTACAAAATATGCAAGTCCATAGCTATTACGTTTTCTTTGCAGAAGCAGAATGAACCCCATGTTAACCACCGCGCTACCAACACTACCACTACCACCGCAGTCAATGCCTGAGCTTCATCAGCCTCCATATCTATCTATCTATATCTAACTTGTACAATTGTTTGCAGTCATGAAAAACATCAGCAGATGGCGACCTTCCTCACGCCACCGCCGCCAACACCAGATGGTTCAACCATTCGAAAAAAATTGGCGGAGGCTCGAAAACGAAGCGCGGAGTTGGCTGCAGAACTGGAAAATAGCCGCCTAATGGAAGCGAGGTGGGGACACCAATTAGAATTGATTATCAGTTTTTATTGATTTTACAAAAATTGAAAACGTGTATATATATATATATATATATATATATATATATATATATATATAGTAATATTATTTTAAATAAATGTATTGTATTGTGTTCCAAGGTTATTTCACAGTTGTGCGTGTGAAGAAATAATAACGGGTATAAGTAAAGAGATGCAAAATCGTATTTAATCTCCATAATAGCGCGCGTAATAAGCAGCTTAAATCTCAAGCGCAGCTCGTAGCTATGAACGTGCTTAATTATTTTGTACGAGAATGTGACAATCAAGGGACACTCGTTCCATTTGAATCTGTTATGTAGGTATGTAGTACATTATTGGTAAAATATAATACTTGGAAGGACTACTTTTAGCGCACGTCTGAAGCATATAGGGTTAGTATACAGTTAGTGCTATAAAAAAGGGTTACAGCAGCCCAAAAAGAAAATAAACAACACAGTCACCAGCTAAGCGCAGAAAACGTATGAAATCTAAGTCCACTGAAGTTGATGACTATGTGAAGGATGCTGTAAAGAGAAAAATTTATGAAATGCATTCAAAATGTAAATACAAAGATGCAAGACATGTCTAGTACTATAATTGTTTTTGTAGGTATACATGTTACGCTGGTATCATTACAGAAAGGATTAAGCAATAGTCAAGTTTTCGATTTCAATAGATCAAGTTTAAGACGTCTTTTACATTCCATTGGCTTTTCATCTAAAGTAGATTGCGCAAAAGAAGCTGACATGACAAAACTAAGGAGAGCGTGAAGGAGAAGCAAATGGGCGAAGAAAAAGGTTTGTTGTAATTTAGTGATTACATTATAATTCCTAATAAAATAACTGTATTTTTTAGATTTATAGTTTTTCATGCAGGAAATGGTGGATTTATTTCCGATGCTTCACTTTTATTTTCTACAGTCACAAAGTGCCGGCTATCATGGAGATATGGATGCGGAGTTGTTTACAAAATTGTTTGAAAATAATTTAATTGCAAACTTGAAAGAACAATCTTTAATTGTAATGGACAATCATTCCACACTTCTAGAAACAATTCCATATAATTCATCTAAGAAGGAAGAAATATGTAATTTTCTATTAAAGCACAACATAACTTATGAACCTAGCATCTTTAAAAAAGAATTACTGCAATTACTTGCAGATAATACGATACCAAAGGTGTACGAAATAGATGAAATAGAAATAGAAATAGAGGAAAATATAGGAAGACATAATTCCAAATTTATCGATAACCACGTAAAAAAAATATGGATGGAATCCTTGCAACGAATTAATGGGACGTATTGGAAGAAATGCATTAAACATGCCGAAGTATCTATGTTAGAGCGGTAGGAAATTGAAAAACATTTTGAGGTTGTGTTAACATTTCCACTTCTGAGAGTGACACTGATAGTGAATAATTTTTTTTAATTTAAATGTTTTAATTCCAATGTAATATAAGTACCTATTCTAATTTTTACATAACGTATTGATAACTCTACAGAAGGTGCACTGAATACATGCACTGATTTATGTAAATTGCTTTTCATTTAACTTAGAGTAATATAAAATCTATTTAAACTATGTGCTACATTAAAACATTAAACATCTATAATTTCGTTGAACTTTGAACTACATTATTACACTGTACACACTTTCTATATATTTATGTTATAGTAAAGTATCTACAAGAATTATGTCGATTACAAAACAATAATTACGCTTCTAGAAGGTTGTTATAAATCTTGAGAATAACAAACTAATTACAAGTTTTATCAATTTTTCCACCTGGAATGATTGAATTTATACTAAAGAAAAAAAAGTATTTGTTACTTACAAATATGTAGGTTATGTATTATGATGGTGTGTAATTATAATCAAACCATGTCCTAAATTATACGATAACAATTCACTGTAGCAGCAAAATATTTTTTCTACCAACGTCAAAAAATGACGAGGTTCGCGCATTGATAACAATATGCGAAATAACACTTTTTTTGATTTTCCTACGTTACCATAACAACGTGCGCGAAATAGTGTGCGAAATACATATTTCGTGCATTGCATGTAAAATCTATGAGATTATTGTATTTTAACTTTTGTGGTCCTCAATCAAGCAAAAATCCAAGAAGAAAATTATTTAAAACAATTTTAAGGGATATACATATTTTGATGGTTGTAGAAAAAATTTTGTTTGTAACACGTGCGCGAACTACTTTGGTGATCTCGACTAATTTTTAATTCGGCTGCGCCTCGTTAAAAAATTCAATTCTCGCTTACCAAAGTAGCATTTCGCGTACTAGATACAAAAATAACTATTTGACTCTATCAATAAAATAAGTGGATATAATGGATAATTTTTCTAGAGAAAAATATAAAAAAACATTCAATAATTTTTAAGTTTCTTTGACATTGTATGGAAATTTATACGGAGACATCTGCCGATAAAAACATTAACTAAAAGATACTTTGATGATTTAATGAAGACATACGTCGCCTAAATCTTAGTGCGTGTAATTTTAGGAATGAGTCATACCCAACTTTATTTGAATAAAACTATAGCAGTTATAAATCGACCACTGTCGTACGCATAAACGTTTCTGTAGAAGCTAAATTTTTTCACTTATATTGCAGTTTTATATTGAAGTATACGTGTATAACTTTTACATCTCCTTGAAGCTTGAAAATTTGGGGTCCTAATCGATTTCAAACTTTTGAATGCTGCAGTAAGTTGTGTTTCTTACAAGTGTACGTAAGTAGAGCAAAAAAAGACGCGTTTTCCGAGCAGTTCATCGTTTCAAAATTTTAATAGGTCAGTATCAAAACCATTTTTCATATTTTGATATAGTTAAGGTGCCGCTTGTAAAACGCAATTAAGTTTCCAAAAATTTTATTAGGGCCAAATTCAAAGATTTAGGTAAGCGTCATTTCTAGTACTTATCTTTATTCCCTTCCCCCTACCCCCACCGCCCACTTTACATCCACCTCGTTGACTAGTGCTCTGTCTCTTTTCATTTCTCAGCACGTACGTCTATTACCACTACTTCAACACTTTCTACACTTACACATAACTCATGTATAATTCTCGCCACAGAAGATTAATCTTGCCTCATCATTTACAATAGTACGAGTTTATATTAAAAAAAAAGGATTCATCTTATTTTCGTAATAATCTCTTTTAATTAATCACTTTTTCCCCCAATGGCGGTATTCCCGTTACACGTTTTCATATGGTTATAAATACACCGTAAAAGTAAACAACGTTTACTTGCTACAGCTTCATTATGTTTAAATGTGCACGTGTTTGTAAATGGAAATAAGATTTCGAATAAAATAAACATTTCTTGTTAAAAGGTTCAATTTACAAACTCTGTGAACATGTACAAAAGTTCCCGTATAGTCAAATTTAGTTATTAATGGTCTGTGAAACTATTTTGTAACCTTTACATATTGCATAACATAAGTCTAGCTAAAGTAAAACTATCAGTAAGATATAAGTAAACTTGTTGCATCAGAAAACTGCATTTTTTTTTCTGATTGACTTCAATGTTTGATGTTGTGGTGAACTAAAAATATACATGTACCTTAGAGGGGAAGAACAAGCTACAGACATCAGTTTTAAATAGCGTGGGTTCACAATTAATATTTTTTGTGTTAACAGCATCCATCTCTGCAAACATTAATGATGATACGTGCCCAATACTTAATTTTTGTTTACAATTATTGTACTCCCTTCTACGCGCGCTATTATGCAGATTAAATACAATTTTGCATCTCTTTACTTATACCCGTTATTATTTCATCTCACTTTGAACTACACCTTACACACGTACAACTGTGAAATAACCTTGGAACACAACACACACACACAATTTATTTAAGATAATATTACTATATATATATATATATATATATATATATATATATATATATATATATATATATATATATATATATATATATATATATATATATATATATATATAGTAATGTAATCGCATTTTAACATTTTTATTTTCCGTATTAAGCCCTCTATTTGCTGCCTTCTTGAAGACACCTTAAAAATGGATGCAGACATTTGTATTGTTTTTTCATCAGTGGACTTTTTGGCTTCAATGTGACCTATATCTGCCTAAATATTGTTTCATATGCACATAGTCCTTGTCTAGTTACATGTGTCTAGCACAGATACGAACCACACTTATCTAGTTATTCCTTTTAGTGATATAGTGATAATGCTCTCACAATCGTATTTAGATAACAGCATTAGTGCAGATCCCATGCTTACCTTTCACATATTTGAAGCTGGTATTTGAGATTTCAACCGTACATGGCTATTTTTAGCGCGCGAACCTTTTAGTAAAGATTCGAACCGACTACTTTTAGGTATGACGCGAACACCTTTTAGTGAGGACATAAACAGGCTATTTTTAACTATGATGCAACCACCTTTTAGAAAAGACTCTCACCGCATATTTCTAGTCATGAACACACGCACACCATTTTAACCACGATATCACCACTTATTGTTCTAGATACCTCTCACACCTTTCACAATCTAGTGACATATGGGTTACGCGATATTTTTAATAATGCCACTCATCAGCTATTTTTAGGGATGATGCTGTCACCTTCATTTTCAGCTAAGACTCGAACCGACTATTTTCAGCTATGACGCAGCCACCTTTTAGTGAGGACACAAACCGGCTATTTTTAGTTATGCTGCAACCACCTTTTAGCGAGGACGAGTACCGCCTATTTTTATCCACACCCCGCGCCATTTTTTAGCCACAATATCAACCATTTCTACTTATTTTTCTAGGTACCTTTACACCTTTCGCAATCTAGTGGATGGTCTAGTAACTTTTTGAAAATCTGGTGACTTCTAGTGACAACGTGAATTAGTATCGGTCTTATATTACCATTTGCGCCCTATCAATAAATTGGATAGAACATAATTAATGGATATGATTAAGGTCTATATATTGGTATTTTATATCTTGAAATATACAGCTGTTTCAGAAATATTTGGTAAAAATCAAAAGTAGATTTTAATAAATAAGCCCCCCTCAACGTTGCTGAATTTCTCCCAAAATCTAATAAGCTACAAACACGAGCGCGCACTCGCACGCACACACGCACCCACACACACGCGCGCACCCACGCACGCAAGCACACACACACACACACATACACACATACACACACACACACACACACACACACACACACACACACAAGACATAATGGCCGATCTTGGCAAAACATGGTCAAACGTTGTAAAAATGAGCTAATAAGTTAATTTAGCGATAGGTAAAAAAAGTTGATTGTATAACGTTCTATACCTACATATGTATGTGTAGGTTGGAAGGTAAAAAGAGTTCTTATTTCCGTTCCATTTATGTTTGCATTGCTACAAATATTGTAGTTAAATACAGCTTACATTACAAGTGTTTAGTTTTATTAAATTGCTATTTACCAGTGCAATTTTTTATACTTAAAAAGTTTGGTCCTTCTAGCAAAATACAAGTATTTCGACTACAATTCCGATTCAATTTTGGTTAAAGGCGACTATTTCCGGTAACGCGAAGCAACCGATGACGCCAACAATTTGAGCAACCAGAAAGTACTCTTTTTGTATTTGCCTTCCTTCATATGCTATTGATTTTCAAGGTCTATTTATATTGCTATTTTAAACTATTTGTACCTCTAGTTGAAATTTCCATCAAAAGTTACAGTAGCAGAAGATTTAAAAATTTTAATTCCAAGTAGAAGTTTGATTAAACAAGAGTTAACCAATTTAGAAATTTACGTACAATCACTATCATTATCACAAGCTAAGCCAATATTAGATAATATTGTATTCAAGTATAATAATTACGAGCCCCTTATTATGGAGTTGGACACAATTCAAGTAAAAATCGAAATATTGTGAGTAGAATGTGGCCCGTGGAGGACAAAATGGAGTGGAGGGAAGCCACTGCCACTTCTTTTCCAGCACCGTTTTCAACCCCTTGATGATATCTTTATCCTCTTAATGACGACCTCGTCATTTTAGGCTGTATTAAGAGCCTTTTAGGCAGTCCAGCTCCTGGAGGGTAAGCATATGCGCACGCATATAATGTTGTGATTGGAGGTCCTAAGATTAGACCACGCCATTTCAAATGATTAGACGTGCGCGCGCATACAGTCCCAGGCCGTGCGTTCTGGTTAGAGGGCCTGAGCGTACTACATGTCATCTAGTTTCTAGTTTGTCCATGGACTCCGCCGAGATACACCGTCTGGTTTCTGACTGGCGAAACGCACGGTTTTTAGGTTAGGTCAATACTCGCGCGCGAGAATTGACCTAAACCGTGCGTTTATTAATCTAACCTAATATTGTACGTGTATTGACCTAACCCAAAAATTGTTTGCGTGTGTGTGAGCATACGGGTGTATGTGCGCGAGTACATACATGCGTGTGTACGTGGGTGTGTGCGTAAGTGTGCCTGTACGTGCAAGTGTATGTGTGCGTATTTGTGCCTGTGTTTGTGTTCATCTTAGTGTTCGTGTTCGTGCTCATGTTCGTGTTTGTGTTCGTGTTCGTGTTCGTATTCGAGTTCGTGTTAGTGTTCGTGTTCGTGATCGTGATCGTATTCGTGTTAGAGTTTGTGTTCGTGTTCGTGTTCGTGTTGGCGAGAGAGACGAGAGAGACGAGAGAGACGAGAGAGACGAGAGAGACGAGAGAGACGAGAGAGACGAGAGAGACGAGAGAGACGAGAGAGACGAGAGAGACGAGAGAGACGAGAGAGACGAGAGAGACGAGAGAGACGAGAGAGACACGTGCACGCACGCGCACACGCACGCGCACTTATTACTATTATTATGTTTTATTTTTCATATATGTTCATATCTGTTACTAGGACATGACATCACTAACCAAATGACTAAGCTTTAAACTGTTTTTTAATCAATGTACTAAAAAAATCGTTCGAAAACAAGGTTATTCCTTATAAATTCTGTAGTTTTTTTATTGAACCCTTGCAGACGACATCTGTTACTCACCAAAACAATAAGTTTTAGTAACCTTTAACAATATCTTCATATCGCACACTGTTTCTTCATAGGTACCTGAACTAGTGAGTGGTAACACGATCTGCTTATTATTCGGGACGCAATAAGTTCGATTCCCGTTACCATCTACCCTGCATAAGGTTTTTTCAGGGCGTTTTTCTTATACACATACAGCGGCATGATCACTGTGTATCATGTGCGACTATTTAAGCGAATGCTGGGGTGGTACCTTGGCTCTCAGAAACCTAACTCTATTCCTTCCGATCCTATCCTAACGGCACCTACACCTAACCCCACCATGCATACATACTTACTGGATGTATGTATGTTGGGAATCCTTGACTCTGACTGAAAGAGCTTCGAAAGCTCAAGCAGCCTGCCCTCCCCCTTGGGGAAGGAATGAAACAAGTTACCCTTTTCTTTTCCTTTATATGTTAATGCCCCACTATAATCAATTTTACCTACTTCTTCAAAGTACCAACCAACCATTTAATGTTTTACTTTGTGTCCAAGTCGGTTATAATATGGTATACAATAACGATTACTTCTGCTATATTTAAAGCCAAGTATTTAACACTACACCTGTTAGATCATGAATTAATCTCTTTCTAGTTTCAAATAACCCTTTTTTGACCTTTTCTTAATACTTAAAGGTTACGAAATTATATTATTGTAATAATTAAAATCTTTCATAAAGATTTTAACAGTATCTAACGATAATTGTTAATGTGACTATAATTTACAAATTAATTTTTGAATTAACTTTGAAATTATTATTCCGCTGATCTTACACCGCAAACTATGATGGGGAAGGGGTACGGAGATTATTTTCCCTTTGGGCTATTTAGAATATGTAATTTCCTACTAGAGTTACGGGTGTATGCAAAAAAAGTTTATGATAAGTATTTCAGTTAAAAATTTTAATAAATTTTCCGGGAGAGGACCAACGGACCATTTCTTTCACAAAGATTATCTACGACGATGTCCTAAGTCATCCCACACCCATCGTTGCTTTCTACCTTCTGCACAACCTTAATGTTCGAGGTTCCAACCAAGTTGTTTATCTTAGGTATGTTCATAAATGAATAGACATTTTTAAAACTGGCATTCTTTACTAACGATGAGAACTGTAATTGTTATCAAATCGTATAGTTTGAATAATTTATAATAATATACACAATATATTTTTAAGGAATTAGCTATCATTCTACAACACAATTTTTTAGCTCTTGAAATGGTAGTGTGTGAAATAATTAGGAATTTAATCTTTTATTAGTCATAGAATATGTAGGTCTTGTAGTTCGTAATTATTGTAAATATTGCACTAATGAGGTTGTAGCGTATGTACATTATCGGTAATGATAAGGTGCTAGCATAAATGTTGAAGTTCTAACAAGAACAATTTTGTTAGTCTTTTAATAAACAAAGATGAACTTAAAGTTTGTTATAGTCACTTTTTGTTTAATGATTTGTGGAAATGCAGAAGTTGAGAAGGAACAAAGTTTAACACAGCAAGATAACATGAATGTAATAAATGAACTGAAAATATTATTAGAAAATAATGGATCGACAGATTCGCTACTTGATTTTGTTCATTATTATAACGGCATAAATCCTCCGCTTGAGGAAATACAACAAGTTTCAGTTGCAGATTCAAACAGTGGTAAGAAATATAATTAAGAAAATGTTATTAATACATTGACAAATAACTATTCAGAAGATTGGAACGATACAGAAGTAAATCAATCCAGTCTGGTCGATAATCAAACAATTATTACCGAACCTGATATGCTTCCACCAACAAACCATACTGATAATCCTGAAATAGTTAAAGCAGTTTTATGTAAAGAAATAGGTAACTATGTGTTAAGGGATAATGATATAAATACTAAAATTTTGTTTTCCAGCAAAACAAGTTAGTACTACGCAGACGACAATTTTTGATTACCAAAATCTTGTTGAAATTTATATCACATCATTGTTTAAATGTGCCATGTTTGATATTGACTTAAGCAATTTAGTTCAACTATCACAAGAAGTGCGTAGTAACTTAACGGATACAAATAGTAGAAAATAACTCATTTACTATATTTTAAAACACAATCCTTGTATTTTTATTGTCTCTTTTTATTTTCATTAATTTTCACGAATTGTATTGTTTAGGGATATCATAACATGAATAATATAAATTTGGGAAAAAAATACAATTTTCAGTGAACTCAAAAAAAAAAAAAATTAAAAGATTCCAAACTTCTTACTTACGTTTCATGTAACGTACCTACTAGGCGTAATAAGGTGACAAAACAAAAATGCATTTTTAAGCGGATACTGAATATTACTTTAAAGAAAATTATCAAATGATGTTTAAGTATATTAATTTCTCTATAAAACAACTCTCGGGGTTTTCCCGGAAAACCCAGTCGTCGTTTAAGGACATTGAGCGAATGAGACTTATTTAGTTCCTTTTTCACCTATTGTATTGGAATGTGGATTAGTAATATATCTATATATATATATATATATATATATATATATATATATATATATATATATATATATATATATATATATATATATATATATATATATATAAAGACTAAATTAGTGGGGATGCAGCCAAAAGGTTTAGGGCAGAAAAATAAGACTCTTTTTACTTAATTGAGAGCTGAATTCTTTATTCCTTGGTCAGTCAAAATTCTGCACCTGTTGCAGAATTTTGACTTAAATTAAACTAATAACAGATAACAAAAAAAATATGCAGAACAGAAAAATATGTGTATTTTAGATTTAATTTTTTGTTTATTAAAATTTAAAAATTATTTAATTTATTTTTGATCTTACAGGGGGGCAGTTACCCCTCCCTGCCCTTAGCTGGCTACGCCCATGAACAAAACCATGACATGAATTTTAATGAAGTTACTATATTATGCAAAGAAAATAATTTAACTAAACGTCTTTTTCGTGAAATGGTCTGCATTAATGAAAACAGCAACACTCTTAATAAAAAATCAGAAATTAGTAAACTTAGCATTATTTATAATTACATCTTATCTTATGAACATAGTTTTAATCAAATTTCTACTAATAGTTAATATATACAAAATTTTTGTCTCTAAAATGTGGTAAACTTTTAGTTAATATTGTCCATTCTTCTAGTAATTTTTGTTAATGTTCTTTTTCCTTTTTGATAACATAACACTTACCGTTGTTAATGTTTTTAATACGTAACTAACCATTTATATTATGTCACATTCGATTTAGTTTTACTATTGACACACTGTCAATTAATTTTAGTTTCCTGCAAATTCCTATTGTTAGTTTTGTTTTTAACTTTATTACAAAGGTAAAATTATCCTACCAGCAGACAAAGGAAACGCGACGGTTGTAATGGATATTGAGGACTATGATTGAAAATTAAAAGATTTACTTCGAGATCCGGCGTACCAAAAAATCAGTACAGATCAGACAAAACACATTTGGGAAAAAACAGAAGTAAAAAACACCAATATAACCCAAGAAGTGCAAACAAGAATAATACCCAGGAAAAAAATCGTCAGAACTTCCAAAATTTTATGGTTTACCTAAAATCCATACAACTGGGACACTCCTGAGACTTATAGTGAGTTCAATCGGATCACTATTCCAAGAGTTAGCAAAATATTAACAAAGCAATTACATCATTACACTGAAAACTCAAGGTTATATGGCAAAGATTCAACTCACTTTGTGGATGTAATTCAAAAAGAAAGAATAAAACAGGATAGCTTACACGTGAGTTTCGACGTGGTGTCTCTGTTCACAAATGTGCCAATTATGGAAACGTTGGATATAATTAAAACGAAATATAACTTACCAAAGGATATTGTTAAGCTAACGGAGTACTTAAAAATAATTATTAATTTTATTAAATACATAATAAAAGTTTATCGAGTAGATTTGAATCGACTTGTTGTAGCACGCGTTAACCAACTGCGCATCAGTTCAAGCCCCAATCGATGCAAATTTTGTCTTTATGTATGTAGAACTGATGTAAATTCTAAATATAATGAGATTACAATCAAATTACTTATACTAATGGAATGTGAGCCTGCAAAATCACAAGGATTCACACATAAGAAAAGCAACTTGACTAATGTTAAATTATAATTTGATTGTAATCTCATTATATTTAGAATTTACATTAGTTCTACATACATAAAGACAAAATTTACATCGATTAGGGCTTGAACCTTGGTGGCGCAGTTGGTAGCGCGGTACTTAGCAAGACAGGTCGTAGGTTCAAATCCTACTCGAGGTAAACTTTTTATTTATGTATTTAATAAAGTTAATAATTATTTTTAATTACATATTTACCTTTGAACTTATTCGTTCATAACAAAACTTATAATAACGGAATACTGTCTAAAAAATACTATTTTACATCTGGAGATCAAAACTACACACAAATCGAAGGGGCACCGATGGGCTCACCACTATAACCGGTTCTAGCAAATTTATTTATGAGTGAACTGGAAGACAAAATATTTAAAACGGCGAAATGCACCCCAAAATTGTTGTTAAGGTACGTGGACGACACATTCGTAATTTGGGCACATGGACGACAAGAATTGGACAAATTTTTGCAAGATCTGAACGAATCACATCACAAAATAAAATTCACAATGTAGATCGAGAAAAATGGAAGGTTGCCGTTCTTAAATGTGTTGGAATATAAAAAAGACAATCACCTTGGCCATACAGTATACAGGAAAACAACACACACCAGCAGATACTCGAATGCTAAATATCACCATCATTCGGCACACTTGTAAGCAGTAGCGAAAACACATGTGACCAGATCAAGATTAGCAGATGAGCAATATTCAACAAAAGAGATGGAAACATTGAAAAACGCTTTACTACAAAATGGTTACATCGAAACACATATTCAAAAGCCCTGAAACCCACCAGAAATAAAACCGAAGACGAGGGAAATGATACAGGTAACAAAGTAACTGTACCATATATCAAAGGAACCACAGATAGAATATGCTTCTAAGGAAGCACACCATAAAATCCATTTTCAAGCCGTATAAGAAGATGGCACGGTTCTCCCGAACCCAAAAAACAAAAATAGAAGACCGGGTTATTTATAAAATCCCCTGCGAAGATTATGACGGAGTATATATCGGCCAAAATAATACACGAATACAAGAGTAGAGGAATATCGGCTAGCAGTAAGGAAGAACGCCACCACATCATCTGTAATGCAACACGTCAGAGCACTGCAAACAAAAAAAAATAGCGTGTGTTGACTATCTGACGAAAAGGATAAGAGAAATTGAAATTCAAAAACATTCAAGCTACCTAAATACAAGCGATGACACACGGAGACTACCACCGACATGGAAATTAGTATTAAACAAACTAAAACATCACCGTCCTAGTATAAACACAATTGCAGCTACGAAAACAACAGCGAAACCAACAAACCAGAAAATTGAAAGTAAAAAAAGAGAAATCGGAGAAAAATTGATAGCAGAGAAACTCACCAAAAAAGTATATAATCAGGATAATACATCGGATGTTAGCACTGGTATACTCGTCAAATTTCCAGTGCCGGAACGCTTCGGGGGGAGGGGGCGTTTTAAATGCATTTCTTAATGTAAAACAATTCTAATTAAAAAACTCCATACTTCACTTTTTACTGTACGACCGTTACCAATGTGTATTATCATTATTATTAAAGTTAGTAGAGGGCTTGATAAACTAAACAGCAAACTGTACAATCTAATGTAAGACTTGTTATAATAACTATTTATAATACTGTACATCAATTAAGCAAAACTGTCTCTAACATCGTACAATGGTCTTAATACAAAAAAAAAAGAACCATCCCTCATCCAGTGTCATGAGACTAAACCCTCTTTCGCAGTCCGCAGTACGGCGGGGGATCAGCTTTGTGCAGTTAAATAGAGGCATTAAGGTTTTTGGGATCCTGGCATGGTTTTCAACAAAATCTCTGTAACTGTTTTTAATTTTTCCAACATTTAACTTAAACCTTTTACACAGACGTTCAATCTCGGCTTCTCCAAAACCTACAGGCTTATCTGTTGGCCACTGATCAAGTTCGAGCACTAACAGTTTCTCCAGAAGAGACTCGTAACCTGTTTGTTGATGCGACGGCGAAGGCCGATTTTCACGCCATTTAGCTTTTGCAATTCCAAAAGACCAAAGTGGTCGGTGCAAGGTCTGTTGTTTTTTGGCAATGAAGTAAGCTGTTCGAAAAACCGCTTTGGTAGTCATAAAGTTAGTTTTGGTCATTTCATCAACTATATTCTCAATTATTTCTTTTTTAGCCTCAGAAGCGATTCTTTGAGCTGTTGCGTGGCCAGCAGAATTTTTGTGTTCAAAGATTTTTTTTCTTAAGGACGTCAACTGAGCTGTTAAAGGATACCAAGTAGTTACGCCATTCTTTTGATATGCTCAAACGCTCTTGTTTGAAAGCCCCGAGTTGGGCAACTTCCTTACGAATCTTACAACCAAGTTTTCCGTTGTAACAATCCAAGCAAGAAAAAGTATATTTCCGTCGTTCCCACATTACTTCAGTCCAAATGGAAGACTTACCAGCAGTCATCAAGTCTTGAGATGATGTGATTGGTTGATATTGAAAGTCATCAAGCAGTCCTTCCGGCGGATCATCAAATTTAGATTTTGTTTTTCCTTACATAACTCAATAACCGAAGTTTGTGCAGATTTCAGTTGTATATTTTTGTCATGAGGAGTGAATGGTGAGGCTGAAGGTTCATTTTTAGTTAACTGTTTGAAAAATGACGTTAAAGTTTTTTGTTTTTTGTTGCTAGTTTCCATTGTAATTAGCAAAGAGCCTAGTAATGAACAGAACTAATTCAACAGTTTTTATTTGGGGAAACGGTAACGTTTACTAAACACTAATTATAAAACTACACTGAACTAACGTAAACTTAACTGATTTTTATGTAGACAATAGATACTAAGCAACTAATTTAAAAAATCGCACTAAAAATTGGATTGGAATAAAATACACTAACGTAACTTGCAACTGATAGGTTAGGAAGGAATATAAACACACTGACACTGACGGACAGCTGAGTGGTGGTGGCGCGGCCGCTGTCTGTGTAGCGTAAAAACTCAGTTTGCGTCTGACCGCGCCCACTCCGCTCTGACGAATAATTCAGCTTTGTTTGGTTTGCCTTGGCAATAAACACGCAATAAATACCACTTCAAAAAACGAAATTGCACTAAATTATTAAGTACAAAAAAATAAAATCATTTTCTCAGTCTTTGAAATGCATTTTTTTTGTATCTAAGCAGTACCGGAACGGCGTTCCAGCGCGTCCCGGCATCAGTACACCTCTGGATGTTAGTTCAGCTCGAGTACCGAGAAGCACCGCTAAGGTACTAGCGACCTGTAGATGGCATATTGTGAAACGTCGTCGTAATAATACAAGTACTTATGAATCAGCACATTCAGTACATTTGGAAACAACATCTAATAATTCATGTGCAAATACACGTAACTATTCAATTAGGGTTATATAGTCACGGCAAAATCTTCTCCGTTGTGGGGGTGAAATTGTTAGAGAGAGACAAACTTAACATACCAACTTCCATAATAACCTGATAATTACAAATGATATATCTATGTTAGTGAAATACACGTTGTTGGGTTGTTAGAACTGCCGAATAAATTACAATGTTGTCAGTTCTTCTGTTTACACATAACTTCTAATTTTGACGTTTTCCACTTTTTGAGATTTTCGATAAGCTCCTCGAAATTATACATGACTACTTCAAAATGTTACAATGCTTAATCATCGCAAAATGATCTAAGAACTGTTAAAAGTATTGTTACTTAGTTGAGAACGAGTATTTCCATCAAAAACTAATTTTCAAAATAAATGTAAACAATACAACCTAAGTATTATGTTGACGTCGAATTTCATACGTTTGGCAACAATGTCAAGCGCTGACGTTTATCCCCACATTGGGAAAGAGTTTGCCGCGACTCTAAAACACTTTCAGTTTTCCATATTTGTTCAATCAGCAATATTTACAGCGTTCAAGGGTTGTCGTTAATAAGTTGAAATCGATTTGGCTACATTGCAATCCGAGCTCGTATTGCTTGGTTACCATGGTATTCATTATTGTCAGTAATTGAAATTACGACAACTGAGCTCTCCACGATTTCAATTCAGAACATATATGAAACTTTATATTATATTTAACAAACGCCACCTTATTTTTTAAAACAGTTTAAGGCCGGATCAGTATATTGCATTATTAGCTTTCACGTTAATCCAGGTTCAAGATTCTTTGAATATGAAAAACGGACAAGAAACTGAGCAAGTGAATCACGACTATAAATGGATTTCCCAAACCAGTGAAAGTCATAATCGGTTCAAAAAATGGGTACCAAAGAGACAGGTTTACATTATTACGCAAAGTTGTTAGGATAAACAAGATATGTATAAAAAAGGAAAAGGAAAAGGCCACGTATTTCATTCCCTCCCCAAAGGGGAGGGCGGGCTGCTCGAGCTTTCCGAGCTCCTTCAGCCACAATCATGGATTCCCAGCATACATACATACATTGTGCATATATGTATGGTGGGATTAAGGATGGGCGTGGTCAGGACAGGATCGGAAGGAACGGAGTTAGGGTTCTGAGGGGGAAAACACTGCCCCAGAATTCGCCTAAGTATAAAAACCATTTGCTAACATTCGAAATCTTAGAAAAATTTGACCTATCGATTGGAACCGTTTCGGGACCGGAAAGTCGATACTTTTCTAACAATACTAGTATTATTAAATTAAAACCGTAAATAACCGATATAAATAGATGAGCATAGCATAGCATTCTAGTCACAAGAAAATCAAGACCACTGAGTTGGTTTCCGCATGTAGCAAGAACCATGACAAGGAAAACGAAATTGTTGCATAAATAACTATTTGGTATCGTGTTGTTAAAAACCTAAAACCATAAAGGTACATTCTAGGGCAGCAAAAAATGAGTTTTTAGACTTTTGCTGGTAAAAGGGGTTCATGAATTTTCATTTTGTATGTTTTGATAAAAACCTAATTTGGACTAATTACATTACAAGAGAATAAATATTCAATTAACGTTAAAGCATAATTATGGTTATCAGGACGCCTTTGGCCTTTTCTTGCAGCGGAATTGGTGCATAAATATCCAATTTTCCAGTTTTTGGCCAAAAACCTATGTTGAGCTACTTAACATCCTTGAATTCTAACTACCATACATTGCAAACTTCAAAAAATGATACGATGTGTCTAATAAGAATTATACTAACAATCGTATAATTTTCTCCACCTCCGAAAGCGTTTGCGCTACTTAATAAGAAAGATGCAAGCAATTAACCAATTGGACTTTAATAGACCCTACAATTGCATTTTTGGGTAAAAAATTAGTTGAAAACGATATGCCATTTGAATTTTGGCATTTTGAGGTATGTGGAGGGGGTAAGAGCAAAATGGACCTCACATCCGTATTCCGTGGTAAGAATTACATGACTCGAGATATTTGGCAATCTGTGTCGACAAGAAGCTGTTTCTTATTCTTATTAAATCGTTAATACATGAATTCCGCAAATATGCATTTTCGGGCTTTATGGTTAAGGTTGTTACCGCGTTTTTTTTCTAAAAAGCTTTGTCACACGTATGAACAGTAGAGCACAGGCGAATAATCTTTGATTAAATCCCCCTTGAGCGAAAGCTCTCTGGCTTTAATCAGATTATTAATGTCCAAATTATCTCTCATCAAATTGATACTAAAATATTCTCGAAATTTAGATGCAACAAAAATAGCCGAGTATTAATCAAGGTCTTGGTATCTTCCATTTTCGAGTTTTGTGACAGAATTTGGATAAAACAAAGCACGACTAAATCAAATGTTCACTTTTAAAATTAAGACATTACCAACCGCGATCAAAATCCCTAAATCAACTAAAGTAAAAATTTCTGCTTAAAAAAGGCATGAATTGGGCAAATTACAAAAAATAGCATAAAAAACTTTGGAGCACTCATTCTTTGAAAAACTCGTGGCTACGTCACTCGTTTTTTTAAACTTGAATTCGTGCTTCAAGACTGGTCTTACTTAACTTGTTTTTTAATATACTATTGTCGAACTCGTCCTTTAGAAACCTCATCTCTGTGCGATTCATTTTGGATACTTGTGTTTTAATATGCAGTTATGGTATATTAAAAGTGGTCGCCTTCACAAGTCAGGTAAAAAGCAAGACGATGATAAAAGGATAGAACTGAATTTCTTAAAAAATTGGGATTTAAATTACCACATTCTATACGTATTCTATCTTTAAAATCTTTTATTTCAACGTTGTTATTAATTTTAGATTTTTTAATGCAAATAAATGTATAAACAAGTAATGCTTGTGGTTAATCGTAGTGTAATAGATATTTAAATACATAACAAGTTAATGATGTGTGAGACACAATTATTTTTTTAATAACCCTGTATGATCTCGCAATCGCGCATGAGTACTACTGTTTGATGAAATAAATGTAGTTTTTTTTCTCTTTCCTACCTTGATACCAGCAATTATTTCGTCCTTTATAGATCGTATGAGGTTATTTATAGTAATTTGAAATTATGGTTAGAATTGGCGTGTAGATGTGCATATCAACTGTTAAACCTGGAATTTAAATTAGTAATTGATGTAGATTAGGAAAACTACAAATGTAATATAATGAATGCGTCTTTTTGCTTTGGAGATACATTTGATAACATAACACTGACTGAAAAAATTAATTTTCATAATTCAAAGTCAAAATTAAAAAGTTTGTCCGTTGAGAACAATTGCAAAGAAGGTTTGCATTTAAACGTTACAGAAAACAGCGTACATAATGCAAATATCAATAATACTCAAATTAATATTTCTGTGGATGATTCAGTTTTCTT
This sequence comes from Vesta saturnalis, assembly GCA_036346205.1. Classification (NCBI taxonomy): domain Eukaryota; kingdom Metazoa; phylum Arthropoda; class Insecta; order Coleoptera; family Lampyridae; genus Vesta; species Vesta saturnalis. The sequence continues at coordinate 324,168 of JARFJB010001990.1, forward strand.
AAAAGAATTTGTTTCCTCTTACAAAGAAAACTCAGACTCTACCTCATTTAATTCACAAACATGTAGTTTATCATTGAAAGAAACTCAAAATGAAGCTAAATATGCTTCAAAAGTGCCATTATTTACAGCTAGTGATGAAAAGTGTCATCTTTCATCCTGGGGATTACCTCCTGCAATTTTAGAAAAGTATAGACTGAAGAATATTATTAAAATGTTTTTATGGCAAGTTGAATGTTTAAGCAATGAAAAATTAATAAAAGATAACTGTAATCTAATTTACTCAGCGCCCACATCAGCTGGAAAGACCTTAATTGCTGAAATAATGGTCATAAAAACAGTTATCGAACGGCATAAAAAGGTGTTGTTTATATTACCCTTTGTTTCAGTAGTTCGTGAAAAAATGTACTATTTACAAGACATTTTAGGAACTAGTGGAGTACGTGTTGAAGGCTTTATGGGATCGTATAATCCTCCAGGTGGATTTCAAGCAGTGCAGGTTGCTGTTTGTACCATAGAAAAAGCAAATAGTATTATTAATCGACTTTTAGAAGAGGGAAATTTAGATGATATTGGTACTGTTGTTGTGGATGAAATTCACCTTTTAGGAGATCCTAATCGAGGCTATCTGTTGGAATTAATGTTAACTAAGCTACAATATATGTCTTTGTGTTCACAAGGTATAAATATACAAATCATTGGAATGTCAGCTACTCTTCCCAATTTAGATTTATTAGGAAAATGGTTAAAAGCCGAAGTATACACAACAAACTTTCGTCCAATTCCTTTACATGAGCAGTTTCTCTTAGGTAACGAAATTTATAACAAAAACTTAGTAATAGAACGTACAATCCTATCTTTTCCTGAATTTGAGACAGACAGTGATAATATTCTATACCTATGTTTAGAAACTATTAAAAATTCATGTTCAGTCTTAATATTTTGTCCTACAAAAAATTGGTGTGAAAATTTATCACAACAAATTGCACTTGCTTTTTGGAAACTTGGTTGTTCACAATCAGAATTTGGCACTATATTAAGAAAAGAATTAAACACTGACCTGATAAAAGAATTATTAGAACACTTAAAGCAATGCCCCAGTGGTCTAGATAAAATTCTTGAAAAAACAATTTCATTTGGGGTTGCTTTTCATCATGCTGGATTAACGATGGATGAACGTGATATAATTGAGTCTGCATTTAGAAATACGACATTACGTGTATTAGTTGCAACTTCAACTTTATCCTCTGGTGTTAATTTACCAGCTAGAAGAGTAATTGTGCGAACTCCATTATTTTATGGAAAACCGTTAGATAATTTAGTCTATCATCAAATGATTGGACGAGCTGGTCGAATGGGAAAAGATACCAGTGGTGAAAGTATTTTAATTTGTCAAACAAATAATAGTCATATTGCCAAAGATTTAATATCAGCTGAATTGAAACCTATTAAGAGCTGTTTGAGTGGTAGTGGAATTTTTAAACGAGCACTATTGGAAGTTGTGAGTAGCGGTGTTGTCGGATCACCTAAAGATGTTCAGCTATTTTCTAATTGTACATTATATGCTGCAAGTGAAGGTGAAGCCGAGGATTCACTTGATCCTATTAACGAAGCAATTGACTTCTTATGCAGCAATGAATTTATAAGGTAAGTACATATTGGATAATTAATATATTTCACAGTCTGTATAACCAAAGAGTAAAAAATTTTAAAAGATTCAACGCTAGACAAATATGTGTCTGCTTCTAATGAAGCAGCACTAGGGTGGTAGTATCTTGTCCCTCTAGTAGTGGGTTTCAGTACCAATGAAGCTGATTGAGGTCAAGGATTATAAACTAGAAAGGATAGCCAAATCCCTATGCTGTAATGTTATCTGACATGCCGGTTTTGGTGATGTCACCGTGAACCCTACCGCTAGTATGTGTATTGCTTTGAGTAGGTGCACTTGGTAAATTGTCTTAAGTATAATTTTATAGTTCATAGTATGTACTTGTTAATTTGGTGTACATGACGACATTTATTAGTAATAATGTTGTACACAAAATGTTTATATAATAGTGTAATTGTGTCATACAAAGTAAAATGCCAGGAATAAGATCTGCTGTTTATGGTTGAAGTAATAACCTAATTACAGTTAAAACACGGGGAGAAGATATAAAATTCCATGCTTTTCCAAAAGAAAACAAATTTAGTGACTAATACAATAAGATTAGAATGGATTAATCGATGTGCACATGCTGACAAATTTAATCCCGATCCGTTTTGTGCATTTTAGTAAACACAGTTATGAAAGAGATATACACAATGAATTGTTAGGTATGTATGTACGTAATGTTCAACTTACATTTACATTATAAAATTAGATAATGTTTGTTAATGTGTCAATTTTTAAGGTTTACCTCTTAGGAAAAAGTTAAAAAGTACTCCCATCCCTACTCTACATCTTCCAAACAGAAAAAATATAACAGTCACTGATCCAGAAAGAAGGCATGAAATAGGACCCATCGATAAATTATTGGCGGACTATTCACCAATGCAAGGAATAATGAAAACAAAAGTGAGCTACCTGAAAGTTCCACTATGCATCATAACGTCTATATGAGGTTACAAAATAATTATTCTTCACTAATACAAGAGAATAAAAAGGAAATTAAAAGACTTAACGACTTACTGCGTTATTACATAAAGAAAAGCAGTCAAAACCCAAATCCAATAGAAAGATCTTCCAATTTGTTAAGCAAAGTTTTGACAACCAATAAAGCTTTAGTTGCAAAATCTAAAGAAATCGGAAAGAGCTATCAACAGCATTTACATATACTATTACAGTAAGAAATGTTATTTGTACTTAAAAAAATAATCTCCATTACCCTCTAGCACCTTTGTCTATTTTGAAGAAATGGCCATCCGAGGTAAATGTAAAACAAGGATTGTTAAAGGATGTGTTGCTAATGTTAAAATTGGCAGAGGAAGAATTTGCAGAATTTGAAAAAGTTGTGCTTCTTTCTTTTGATGAAATTAAATTAAAAGCTGTAGAAGAATATGATGTTTCTTCAGATAAAATCCTCGGTCCCTATAACCAAATGCACGTCATAATGGCAAGAGGTCTGTTTACGATTTGGAAATCACCTGTGTATATCGCATTTGATCAAAAGATGACCAAAGATATTTTGTTTAATGTTATTAGTGAACCTAGTTTAATATCTTACAATGTAGTCACGTGTTTAAGTGGTGGTAGCAATATCGGTTTATGGAAACAATTGAACATTACCATTGACAATACGTTTTTCTCTCATCCTAACACCAATTTGCCAGTGTACATATCTGCTGATGCACCTCACCTTTTAAAGTTAATAAGAAATTGGTTAATTGATGTTGGATTCAATTGGAAGATGGTTTTATTTTACTAAAGATCCTCTTCAAGCTTTAATTTCAGAAACCGATACAGAAATAAATTCATGTTATAAAATAAATGAAAAACATTTAAACTGTGAAAAAAGCCAAAACATTAGATTAGCTGCTCGCCTTTTCTCTCGTACTGTTGTGATTGCATTAAAGTGTTATCACTCTGGTACAAATATGGACTTGGCAGAAAGATTAAGCAATGTAAATGAGTGGTTGATATATTTAATAGCTATTCTCCACAGGAAACTGTACCAACAAAAAACGCATACGGTATAGATCTTGAAAAACAAGAAAACCATTTAAACAGAATCGAAGTGTGCAATTTATGTATTCATAAATTAAATCAAGACTGCCTCGAAAATTTTTTCTTTCAAATTAGAAGTCGTGGCCCAAATGAACATCCCAGTCCACTAGTTGAAATATACAGGATCAGAATCATCATTTTGGGAAGAAATTCAGGTATTTTGGAAGCAAGAGTGAATACTGCTACACATACACGAAGAGTATGTCTTGCCCAAAATTTTGAAACAAGCTCAGATTGAATTGCCGATTACAAGTTCATACAACGAATCTCAAAGTAGTTCTTTTTCATCAACCGTTTCGTCCGAAACATCTTTCTCCATCCTTGAAGAGGTGTGACTGATGAAACTTAGTTGTGATGCTCTTGAATACATACCAGGATACCTTACACATAAGTATAGAGAGCAGCTACCGGATTTAGGTAGCTTTCAATTCGGGAAGATCACAATTACAACGTTCTGTCATGGGTTCAGCACTTTTCATATGGGGGACTCATTAAACCCAAACAACAGTGGTTAGATAAGGTTTTCAAGTGGAACCAGTACTTTGAAATATACCATGGAGAATCTTACTAACCAGGTCCATGCATAGTTAAAAATTTAACAATTACACTTTTTAAAAAGGAAACAGTTTTACCTTTTTCTTTAATCAAACGTTTTGTAAAACTAAGAACTATAATAAGAATGAATTACCACAATCTTCAAACGACAAGCTTGGAATAGCTTAAAACGAAAGTTGACCAAAAATTATGATAGCAAAAAGAAAATTAGAAAATTGAATAAAATAACAACATAGTAGGTAATGGTTCTAACAAATAGTTTAACTTTTTACAACGAAATGTAATAGGCAATATATGAATTATATGTGAATCTGCCACATAAAATCAATTAATGTTTATTTTCCCACATCGTTTTCATGGCTTTATTTAAAATCTTTATCAGTTTTGACATTTACCAGTTTCATAACTTTCAGCTACCGTAATTTTCATAGCGTTCGCAATGTTTAAAAAAAAGCATGTTTTCATGAAAATCTCAAACTACATAATTGTGAGTGTAAAAAAAATGTTTACGTTATGAAGGCAGTATAAAATAGTAAGTTATAAAAATAACTAGATATGTAATCAAATGTGACTTGTATTAGATTTGGATAAACAAAGTACAGGCGCAGATATATTGTATGTATACAGGGCTCACGGTGGCATCGCGTACTTTCGAGGTCGTGCGAATGAATACGGTCAATTCGGTCATCCTTCTAGTTTATAATCCTTGGATTGAGGTAAGATACTATAAGATTTCTACAGTAGATTTTATATATTAAAGAGAGGCTGTGTTTGTTACAATAAAAAAGTTTTTCTTTAAATTGAAAGTGAGAGCGCGGGACTCGCGAGAATGGGGACAATATTTGTTTATGAGAGCGAAATAATGAAAGACATGTAGTGATGTGTGGACGTTTTGGTTCTAACGATGTAAAAGTAAAACGATGGTACTTTAGTGAACAATGTATAATAGTTTAAATAGTGTGGTGCATTTTGTTTATATTCTAGTCAGCTATTAAATGATTACTTAAGATTAAATGTACGAAATAAAATAAAGACATTTTAAAAACAACGCCCATTAATTTTGCTCAATAACGACGGAAAACGTAAAAATCTTCAACTCCAACTCCAATGCTCAAACTGCATATTTTCATACACATAATAAGACGTTTACATCGACATACTTGTACGTTAAAAATATTACATTTAAATGTATAATCAAAAAAATACTGTATATATATATATATATATATATATATATATATATATATATATATATATATATAGGGTGTCCCAATAGTGCGTATTCGGTCGATAGCTCCTTAGCCATTAAACTGAGAATATAAGTTTAAATACGAAAGTGTAATATAAAAGCGGTACAATATAGAACTTTTGGTTTTTAAACAGAACACCCTATATATTATTTTATTTTTCGATTCTCCTTATAATTTTACATCTTTTTTATCATAATTACTTACCAGCTAAATCTTACAGTTTTTGAGATATTTGCAAAGTTAACTAAAAACTGACATTTTATGTAGTAATTCAAGTAGGCGTATCTCAGTTATTTTTAAAGATAAAAATAATCTTTGGTATAGAATTTATTCATACATGAGCTTACTTTAATCTATTGTCAAAATTGGATTTCAATATACAGAGTGATCACAAAAATTTATTCAATAACATAATTTTTTTTTAAATGGCACACCCTATATTTTTTTAATGCCTTGTCTTCGTCTATTAGTTGGCTTTCATTTCTGTTAAATATGTTCTATACCTATCTCTAATAGTTTCGGAGATATTTAAGTTTGTTCAATTTTTTTCGTTGGTAGCACTGAAGAAGAGTAACATTAGTCAGTCAAAGCAAGCTATGAATACATAAGAAACTAAAAATATACTAAACAAACTTAAAATTATAATAAATGTTCAATGTGACCACCATTTTGTTGCTGGTAAACGTCTTTGAATAAAGGACAAATTTACTTTTCGTAACGTGGAAACATTTATATTTTGAATGACGTCTCTAATTCTTGCCTTCATATCATCTACAGTCGTTGGAGGAGTTTGATAGACTTTTTCTTTAATCCAACCCCAAAGAAAAAAGTCCAACTTTGTCAAGTCAGGCGATCTTACAGGCCAGGAGATCGGTCCTCCTCTTCCAATCCATTTATTTTGAAACTGGATATTTAAATAATTTCTAACGTTTCTGCTAAAATTCGAAGGAGCGCCATCTAATTGCAGCCACATTTCTCTAAGGGTTTGTAAAGGTAAATCTTCAATAAAAGTTTCAAATTCGTTACGCAAGAAGTTTAAAAATTAATCTCCATTGACCGTGTTTTCAAAAAAATATGGTCCCCAATAAATCCGGCCCAAACAAGTGACCAGCGGTATTGATGATCAACCGGAATTATAAATCTGGGATTCTCAGTATCGTAATAATGGAAATTATGTCTATTAACGTATCCATTTTTGTGGAAAGTAGCTTCTTCAGTAAATAAGATCGTGCTGAAATAGTTGGGTTTTTCTAAATTTTTATTTATGGCCCAATTGCAAAAGTTTAATCTATTAACGAAGTCATCCTCGTCTAATTCTTATGCAAGTTGGACACGGTATGGATGATATTTATATTTTTTTATAATTCCATTAACTGATGTTTTTGAAACTCCAACTTCCAATTCCAATTGTCGGCAAGAAACGTGAGGATTTTCAATTACGGATTGAAGAACTAAATGTTCATTACCTTCGTTAATTGTGGTTCTTTCTCGTTCAAATTGTCTTCGTAATGAATACTGCCTGTTTGCTCGAAACGCTCTTTCAATCTTGCAAATGCTGAAACTTGCGGGTGTCATGCATTTGGAAATTTTTGGTTATAAATTCGATGAGCTAAAAGACAATTTTTATCGCTTTCTCTAAGGACGTAAATCATATTAATAAGTTCTTCTTTCGAAAAATTCATTTTGTAATTTAGGAAGTAAGTATACAATGCTACACAAATATTAGCACTGTTTGGCAAGTTTGATTTCTTCATTTGTTTTCGTTCATCTTTTGTTTTACGCTCTTTTGATTAAATTGTTTAATTTTACGCTGAATCGTTTAAAAACATCTCAAATATCTCTAAAAAATGGTGGTTTCATACAATATTTATTATAATTACAATTTATGTATGTCAGTTAATATTTCTTAGTTTCTTATGTATTCACAGCTTGCTTTGACCGACTATTGTTACTCTTCATCAGTGTTATTAACGAAAAAAATTGACCAAACTTAAATATCTCCGAAACTATTAGAGATAGGTATAAAACATATTTAATATGAAAGCCTACTAATAGAAGAAGACAAGGCGTTAAAAAATATAGGGTGTCCTAATTAAAAAAGGAAGATATAGCATTTTCAAATTTACGTTGTTGAATTAATTTTTGTGATCACCCGTTTATTCAAAGACTTCATGTTTGCCAGTAACAAAATGCTTTGACCAACTAATTTTACTCTTCTTCAGTGTTATCAACGAAAAAAATTGAACAAACTTAAATATCTCCGAAACTATTAGAGATAGGTATAGAACATATTTAATAGAAATGAAAGCCGATTAATAGACGAAGACAAGGCATTAAAAAAATATAGGGTGTGCCATTTAAAAAAATGAAGATATAGCATTTTCAAATTTATGTTATTGATGTGTTATTTTGACAATAGATTAAAGTAAGCTCATGTATAAATAAATTCTATACCAAAGATTATTTTTTTTTATCTTTAAAAATAACTGAGATACGCCTACTTGAATTGCTACATAAAAATGTCAGTTTTTAGTTAACTTTGCAAATATCTCAAAAACTGTAAGATTTAGCTTGTCACTAATTCTTATAAAAAAAGATGTAAAATTATAAGGAGAATCGAAAAATAAAATAATATATATGGGTGTTCTATTTAAAAATCAAAAGTTCTATATTGTCCGCTTTTATATTACACCCTGTAGAAACCAAACTATTTTTAAATTATGCAGCTTATAAAAATAGACAACTAAATTGTATGACATAAACTACTATTACATTGAAGTTAAATTGCTATATTCTCTATACATAGCAATTTAGGGGTTTTTCTGTTATATTTAAAAAAAAAAAATTTTGTTTTAAAATTATGTATTGGTGTTTTCCGCTGTAATAGCAAGATTATTTGACGTCCTTCTGTTTAAGAAATAATGTTACTTCTATCTTAGCCTCACGACATCCGTCTTGAAAAGAGATTAAAATTTATATCAAAGCTTGACAAATATCAAAGAGTTTTCTTTTAAACCTGGCCTAATTAGACATGAATAGATGACTGCTTCAATATAAATTGATCAATTTGAATTCCACAGTCAAGATTACCTTCCTACTATATATATATATATATATATATATATATATATATATATATATATATATATATATATATATATATATAAAACAGTATTGCACCAAATGGGATTATGTAGAAACGGTTTGACATTTAGATTTGACCTTTGGTGAGGTTAAATAATACATAAATACCCATATTTTGATATGAGTTTCATTTGTTGTGTGGGACTAGTGTTTATCAGAGGCAGCCATCTTGAATTTTTTTAAATGGCAACCTAGGTTGAGTTAGGTGTTATTTGGCAGGTAATTGATTTAGACCTACTGCACGGTATATCATAAGCTTGTTTACTCTAAAATAACGAAGAAAATTAAAACATTAAACAAATAGTTTAAGTGAATAAAACAAAAGAATTGAACAAGAGAATTGATTTACTTAATTGATGAAAATCACAATAACTACTCAAATTGTTGTCCATTCACTTCTTGACAATATCTAAGTCTATCAACAAAAGCACCCAATGCATTCTGCAGATATGCCGAAGAAATGTTTGTGATCGCAATTCTAATTCGAGCTTCTAATTCATCTAATGTTATTGGCCTATTAGATAAATAAATAAACACACTTATTTCCACAGAAACCAAACCGTATTTTACATGCGACTCTACATGAGAAAAACAAGCTTATGATAATATCGTATTGTAGTATTTACTATCAGTTCGAATTAGAAAAGCGATAGAGTATTAGAAATAGCTAAAATTGATAACAATCAGTAGAGAACACAGAAATGCTACATTTGAATTAAATATTTGTATAAGTTGTATTTATTTACAGCCCTTTGTCTAGAAAATGTTCCCTCTACTAGGTTAATTTGGCTTTTTAATTTTCTTCGTTATTTTAGAATAAATAACATGATATACCGTAGTGTATTTCTAAATCAATTACCTGTCAAATGACACCAAACTCAACCTAGGCTGCAATTTAAAAACATTAATCTACGCCAGTGTCATTATGACATATTTATCATCTTCATTTGGGTGTCATTATGGCCTTCATATAGCAAGTGCCATTATGAACTCATAATAACACGCAAATTTTAAAATAAAAACAGGCAAAAGAAAGTTATTACAACTTTTACTTCATTATAAAATCTTTACCAACATTTATTTATTGTAAACATTAATTATAAAGTCTGTACAATTTGTTAAATTCAGTCCATCAGTGCGTGAAACTCATGTAAAGCACAAAATTGAACGCAAATAATGACGTTGTCGACTAAAAATTGCAACAATCGACAAGCGCTTACTATAACATCGATTAATATGGGCACTTAATAATTTTGAATTTTTATTTACAAAAACATTTCTGATATTGTAAACAAATCGAATCTATGCAAAGAAAATCTATTTGGACTGGCGTAGATTAAATTTTGAATGATACACGTTCGATATGAACTTCGTAATGACGTTCATATCGAACTAGTATCATTAATAACTATAAGATGGCTGCCTCTGACAAACACCAGTCGCACAAAACAAACGAAACTCATACCAAAATATGGGTGTTTATGTATGTTTTAAACCAAACGTCAAACTGTTTCTACATAATCCCATTTGGTGCAATATTATTTGCACAAATCTATATATATATATATATATATATATATATATATATATATATATACATATATATATATATATATATATACATATATATATACTATATATATATATATATATATATCCTGTTTGTTGTCCAAGTGAACATAGGGTTTTAACTTTGCTAATTCCTGCTCACTACCTTATTTTACAGAAAACCTAATGGTATCCATGGAAATAGAAAGTTATTGCGCATCAACGTCATTAACAACAAGATTATTAAAAAGTGAATTTTCAGTTTAAAATACTAATTTAATATTTGATAGTTTTTAAATATGAGTTATACGCCGAGATCAAAAATACGCGATACAGCCGCTCTTATGAAACATGACGTTAGTATCCATTTGCCGCAACATATGTAATAGTGCGCCCATACTAAATATAACCTCAAAATTGAAATTTAACGTTTAATGTTTATGAGTGGAAAGAAAGGGGGACCATTTGCCGCAACACATATGATAGTACACCAATACTAAACAGAACACAATTTTAGTGTTACCCATAATTGTTAGTAACAATTTGTTCTTTACGTAATTTCGAATAATTTGGGCACTCCTAAACATTAAACGTCAAATGTCAATTTTTGAGGTTATATTTAGTATGGGCGTATTTCACATATGTTGAAAATGGTTACTAACATCATGTTCCATGAGCGGCCGTGATATCCCTGTACTAGCAAAGAAAGAGTTTAATACGAGACAAAAATATTTCGCTGGAATTAGAAAATTTTATTGAAAAAATAAAATGTTCTAAAATAACAATCATATTATAAGAAATCCGTAAACCGTTGTTTGCACAGAAAAACGTGCTTTGGCGATGATAAATGCAGACCCAACATACAAATTTTCTGGAAACTGATTTATACGAGTTGCGGGTACGGAAGATATTAAAGGAATATAGATATCATCACTATACACAGATTTTTGATGTTGAAGAAGGTAGGAGTGCATTTTGTTATGAAATACAAGACCAGTGTAGTTTTACCCTAAACAACACACGGTATTGGGCTGTTTAAAAGCAAAATTTACAAAAGACGCCACCCAGCTATTAATTTCTTGAGAGAAGCCCGCTAATTACTGACAGACTAGGGTATTGCTTAGCTCAAAACGGGGGTATTTAAATATTTACTATAATTTGTGTTTCCTTACTGCAATATATATATATATATATATATATATATATATATATATATATATATATATATATATATATATATATATATATATATATATACATATGTCCTGATCGACTTTAAAGAGGAAAATTCTCTTATTTTTGATTTCTCAGAAAATTTCATTCTTGATGATTTGCCTGCTTGTTTTCAAACACCGAAACACAAATTACTTTCTATTTTACTCGTACGGTTCTCGAGATAATATCATTTTTCTTGAAAAATTGGACAGAATGTTTTTCCTAATTTTTAGAAGTAACTTTAGTAGGCGGATTTCATTGAAAAACACCACTGACAGAAATTGTCAAATGTGATAATTCTGTTGAACTGCAAATTAATTCATGCTAATTTGAATTGTGTGCTATAATGTTGACTTTACAACAAAGAATTTATCTAATTCAATGTTACGGAACTGGGGAAGAGTGCTACCGAGTTGTTATCAGAAAATTCAACCAAAAATACCCGGAGGTTGCCATTTCGAATGCCGGAGCAAAAAACTTGGTAACTAAATTCCTTCAAACAGGCTCGGTTTTAAACCTAAAGAAGCCAAAGAAGTTGTTCGATGAAGAAGATGCTGCTACTGTTCTCGCCGTTCATTCCGCAACAGAAGTTCCAAGGTTGTCTTTAGAAGGAGGGCACTACGAATTGGGATAGGTAAATCTCATTTACAAAGAATCTTCAAGGAGAACAAAATTTTACCATTTAAGCCGCAATTTAGGCAAACTTTAGAGAACGGTGATGAAGCCAAACGTTTGGATGTTTGTTGGAAATGGGCAATAGAGTTTTGGAAGATTCAAATTTTCATAAACGAATAATGTTCTCCGATGAATCGACCTGTTCAACTAACGGAGTCGTTTCCTCCCAACATTGCCGTTACTGAGTAGGACGAATCCAAACTTCCAATTGCTAGTCGCAGACAATGTTTGAAAAAGTTAATGTGTGTGTGCGGTTTCGTACCATGGAATTGTTGGCCCATATTTTTTTATCAAAATTTAAACCGTTATTCATATTTGGAAATGTTGCAAAAATTTTTAACTGATAAACTGGATGAATTTCCATTGAACTACCAAATTGAAATGTTCTCCCAGCACAATGGGTGTCCTGCTCATTACGCCGGTACTGTTCACCAGTGGCTCAATACATAGTTCCATGATAACTGGATAGGAAGAGATGGTCCCATTTTATGGCCGCCGAGAAGTCCTGATCTCACAATAATGGACTTTTATCTGTGGGGTCGTTTAAAACAAATTGTGTACAGTGAGCCATTAGACAATGATGAAGAGCAATTGAAAAATAGGATACGGAATGCTGTCCAGTCCTTTCAATCGAAGAAATAAGGCGCAGTTTCAATGAATTCAGACCTCGCATTGAAATCTGTGCGGAAAAAGGAGGAGCATTATTCGAACAGAAAATTAATAGTTCAGTTTTTGAGAATTTCATTTCATTTTACCATCAATTGTTAAATTTATTAATTAAAACTTGTGAGACCAATTTGATTTTCCTTTGAAACAAATCAATTTACTTCAAAAATTACGAAAAGCTCGAATTTTCAAGAAAAATGATATCTCGTGAACCGTTTGAGTTAAATAGTAAGTAATTTGTGTTTCGGGGTTTGAAAACAAGCAGGGCAAATCAGCAAGAATGAAATTTTCTGAAAATCAAAATAAGAGAATTTTCCCTCTTTAAAGTCGATCCGGACATACTGTATATATATATATATATATATATATATATATATATATATATATATATATATATATATATATATATATATACATTTACAAAGTTCTTTACAAATGGAATTTTTGTTATTAATTATTGACAAAAATCTTTTGTCAAAAGTTCTGTTAGTTCAAAACTACTAAACACCAAAGAAAACTTTTTCGATCTAAACCTATACGTGAAATCAAAAGTTTATTTTACTAAAATACATATTATCCATAATAACCAAAATTATACTAAAACTAGGTAACTAATCTATTTATATTTAAAAAATTAGTTTTAAGTAAATCAATTATTCAGAATTCAACATGTTCTCCATCTCTTTCCATACAAAGAACAGCTCTTCTTAAAATCCTTACTGAATTTCTGATCATTGCGCCAGGAATTTGGTTCATTTTTCAGCAATAATCCTTTCCAAATGGTCCATATCTTGAAAAGGTCTTTCAAGTATACCTTTCTTTGAGATAGACAAGAAATAGTCGAGGGGTGTCAAATCGGTGATCTGGCTGGAGTTTGCAGAATATCTTCCAATCCAGCGTCCTTGAAATGATGTGTCCAGGTATTCGTTTATAATTCTGGAGCTGTGGCATGCGCGTCATGTGATACCATAAAGTGGATCGAATATGCAAAGAAATTGCATGCAGAACATCAAAATTTGATTATTCAGGAATTGGTAATATGTCTGAAGTGAGGTTATGTCGAAAAATAAGGTCCAATTATTTGATTATTAAAAATGCCAGCCCATACATTGGTCTTGAATGAATACTGATCACGGCATTCAACAACAAAGTTGGGATTTTCAGAACTCGACCAACGAGTATTTTGAACATAACTCCGTTAGATGTAACGTGCTTCATCAGTGAAAAGTATTTTCTTGCAAAACGGATCGTCTTCTAACATTCCTTGAAACCAGGCACAAAAATTTAATCGAGGTATAAAATCCTATCTTTGAGAGTATTAACAAATTTTGGTTTGTAAGCATAAATTTGTTAGATCTTAAAATTTCAAATTGTTGATTTGCCTACATTATTTGGTAACATTTGCGAAATCTGTTTTAAGGAAGTTCTTGTTTTCCACAACGGCTTGCATGATTTGTAACTGATTTTCTTCGTGGTTAACTCTTCGCGTATGGTTTCTCCTGAAGTTATTATTAACAGACCCAGTCATTTTAAATTTAACAATGACATTTCTCACAGATACATGTGAAATAATTTTCCGTGCCTGTTATTGAATATCACTGAGCTTCTTGTACGTTTTGTAATTATCACCAACAATTAGCACTAATTCTATTTTTCTTCTAAACTTAATTTTGTAGGCATTTTGTTTTCAATAACCGATTTGTGAGATATCAATTTACTTGACATTTACTAACGGACATTCTTTATTTAGCCTACTGCAGGACATGAAAATCATACTGATCCCAAAGAGAGTTGAAGACCACGTTTAAATCTAATTTTCAATATTGAATTCTGATTTATTGTTCTGAATAATTCATTTACTTAAAAATAATTATTTTGTTAATAAAAATTGATTAGTTAAATATTTGTGTACTATTTTGATTATTATGGATAATGTTTATTCTTAGTAAATAAAACTTTTGATTTCCCGTATAGGTTTAGGTCAAAAACAGTTTTCTATGGTGTTTTAGTAGTTTGAACTAAACAGAACTTTTGACAAAAAGATTTTTTGTCCAATAATTAATAACAAAAATTCCATTTGTAAAGAACTTTCGTGGAAACTGTAAACATATATATATATATATATATATATATATATATATATATATATATATATATATATATATATATATATATATATATATATATATATATATATATATATATATATATATATATATATATATATATATATATATATATATATATATATATATATATATATAATATATTTGTATATATTGTATTACGCTAGAATTTTATGTAAACCTACATTATGAGGAGAATGACTTCCTTACTGCGCTGGCGTAGCAATGCACATTCAAAAATTTTGAGTTTTTATCGTGTTTGTGATACCTGCCAGATTTTTGATAACTATTCTGAAAATTGATTTTCACTGAGTCTAACCTTAGCAATAATTCTAATTATTAGTAATACGAACGTACTAATTACATTTCTAATAACTAACTAATTTAGAAGTTATTTCAAGTTAATAGTGAACTTTGAAATTCTTGTGTGTGTTGAGTGTGTTTGTGTGTGCTGTGCTGTTTGTGTGTGTGTTTGTTTGTTGTGTGTGTTTTGTGTGTGTGTGTGTGTGTGTGTGTGTGTGTGTGTGTGTTTGTGTGTGCGTGCGTGCGTGTTTCTGTCACACACAAACAGTCTCTCACATACAAACAGTCTTTCACACACAAACACACTATACACAACACGCTACACAAGCACATGTCACAAATACACCAGACACTAGACACACACACACACACACACACGCACACACGCACACACACACACGCACTCGCACGCGCACACACACGCACACACAGAGAGAAACAGGCACATACACATACACGAACATATATCCATAGCCATCAACCCACTATTCGCACTACGCCAACACACACCACACCGCTCGCATACACACAACACGCACGCACGCACGACAACACACACACACACACGCACGCACGCACGCACGCACGCACACACACACACACACACACACACACACAACACGCACAGATATTGCAGGCACACACAAATTTATGCTTCCAAAATTTATACTCTAAAATGCACAATTTTAAAGATCTCTGATGTTGGAAACTAATTAATGTCCTAACGTTTGATAAAACAACAAATATTTGGTTTTGAAAACGCGTGACACCACATCGCATCGGACAATTTTTGCGCTTTATTTTCAGAATAAGTCAAGGTTGACAGTATACAACATATTTGACACCACACGTCATTAAACTATATCGAATTTGCAAACCCCTATTGTGCGGAAGACCTGAGATTTCGGTCTGATAAAAGGTTTCTGTATAAAGAATTATCATTTGAATAATTATAAACAGTAAATATAAGGTGTAAGAGCCTTAAAAAAAGGTTTGGCTGTCAGGTAAAAATTGTAAATGAACAAAGCAGTCTTTAACTGAAACATGCGTTCACCAAAAGGAAGTAAAACTGTAAGTCTCGGGTCGATGTGATGTTCCACACGTTAGACAGTTAAGGTAAAATTCTAATAATGACTGTATCAATAACCATTGTAGTTTATGGAAATTAAGATACTAGGAAATCTGCTATTCATAGAACTTGACCCACAGTATAAATAGTACAAACTAGAAAATTCTCAACACTGTCTATACTAGGTGGATCGAATAGTTTGTAATAAGTGAAACGAGAAACAAATTTTTGGCCAAATTCGGTTTGTTTTTCATCACTCTTAAGTCGATACGGCGAGTTCAACGATTTTCTAACTCTAACTCTAAAAGTAGTCCTTCGCAGAATCCCCAAAATAGGCCTCAGTTTTTAAGTAAAACCGCTTACCGGTGAGGCATCTCTTCATTTTTGGAAACAGATAGAAATCGCTGGGGCCAGGTCTTGTCGTGATGATAGAGAATTTTTTTCTTCTTCAAATGTGGCAATTTTTCTGCGATTTCAATTCTCGCACGATTCAATAATGATGAATAAGGTACGCCAGTTATGGTTTTACCCTTCTCAAGATAGTCAATGCTCCATGCGTATCCCAAAATATGGAGGCCATAACCTTTCCCGTCCATTGTTGCGTTTTTGGACGCTCGGAACACTATCGCCCAAAGAACCCCATTGTTTCGACTGCTGCATGGACTCTGGTGTGTAGAAATGTATCCATATTTCATCGATGGTTATGAATCGGCGCAAAAACTCCTTTGGATTTGACGTAAACATTGCCACATTCTGCTGGGAAGTCGTAGCATTCGTTTTTGGTCCGCTGTTAGCAAACGCGGCACTCATCGCGTGCGCGTAGCTTCTTCATACCCAAAACGTCATGCATGATATTGATCACTGCCATACATCTTTGTGGTCCTAGCTAGCTCCCTCAATTTCACTTTGGGGTCGTACAACACATCATGGTTTTTTCCACTCTTTCTGGTGCACTGACAACTTTTGGGCGTCCAGATCGTTCAGCATCATGGGTGCTTGTACAACCACAAGGAAAGTCATAAAACCATAATAATAATAATAATAGATAATGCTTATCTAGTTTGACTTTGGTCTCGGTTATCGTTTTCTTGCGAAAGTAATAGTGTTTAATCAAAATACGAAACACGGAGGTTGGTTGCTTCTCACTGCTGTAACTTTTAAATGAATAAACAAAAATGGTTGAAATTTTGACAGACGTCTAATGAAATATGAAGTTATTAATGAACGGTTCACATTAATGCATACTAACGCCACGTCGTAGGAATTTTTGATCCACCTAGTATGTTAAGCTACCGGTAAAAAGTTTTCATTTTAACTAACTTGTCAATAACGTTTAAATCGTTGTTCTATGTTCCTTTTTATTTGTGTCAAAATGTACTATTTTCTTTCACTGGTTGGGATAAATAGCTTATAGCTAAACTTCACCAGGATAAATAATTATTGTTATAATTATTTCACATTTAATGTAGTCATGAATAAGCACATCATTTTTAATTTTAACTAAAAAACGCTATTTTATTAAAGATTGCAAGAATTAGAAGATGGAAGCTCAAAATACATTCCCACGGCTTTAGGAAAAGCATGTCTTTCATCATCTATGGCACCTGAAGAAGGTCTTTCAATATTCGTAGAGTTAGAAAAAGCACGCCAATGTTTTGTACTCGAAACTGAACTTCACTTAATCTATGTGGTAACACCATACAGTACTTGTAATCAATGGACCACGATGGATTGGATGTTATTTTTTGAATTATGGGAAAAACTACCTACTAGCATGAAACGTGTCGGAGAGTTAGTCGGTATAAGAGAATCTTACATAATTAATGCAACTAGGCAAAAAATGTTGACCAACACACCAAAGCTATACCGAAAACTTCTTATACATAAACGTTTTTTTACTGCCCTCGCTCTTCAAGATCTGGTTAATGAAGTTCCTATAAATGACGTAGCCATAAAATTTGGGTGCACTCGTGGAATGTTGCAATCATTACAACAATCAGCTTCAACATTTGCAGGAATGTTAACAACCTTTAGTCGACATCTAGGCTGGTCCAGCATGGAAGTATTAATTGCTCAATTCCAAGATCGGTTACAATTTGGTGTAAGCAGAGATTTGCTTGATTTAATGAAACTTCCTATATTAAGTGGACCTCGGGCTCGAATGTTCTACAATGCTGGAATTGAATCACTTGCGCAACTTGCAGCATCTGATACTTTGGTCATTGAGAACTTGTTACATAAAGCAGGACCTTTTGAAAGTAAAAAAGGGCGTGATGGTGAAACTGAACATGAAATTATAAAAAGGAACAAAATGAAATGCATATGGATTTTAGGAAAAGATGGTCTATCTGCAAAAGATGCGGCAGAAATGTTTATTCATGAAGCTAGAAGGTAATTAAGAAAAACTTTTGTATCACAGTATTATAATACGAAATTAAAATTAATTAGTAATCCTCTCCTTTTTAAACAGGTTTCATGAATTGAATATTGTTTGGATTAAAAATGCTGGTCTTAGACATGAAACAATGACACTAACTGTGCATATTCGCATTTCATTGTTTATCTTGCTGGTACTTCTGACATCAGGTGTTAAAAATATAATAGATACAAAAATTTAAATTGCTTATTGCACAAATGAGTATTCTTTAATCTTAAATAAAATGTACTATTATAGTAACACACGGGGCAAAGTAGGATAAAGTAATGAAGACTACTCATACTATAATTACTGATTGGTCATATTATCATGAAATCAATACATTATATACACTTTATAGGTTTCGATAGCAATTTCAACTATAGAGTTTATATTAGTTATAAAAGTAAGTATTAATAATGATGAACTTAAATCTTCAATGTTTACATTACATGTATTCACTGCAAGATACTTAACTTTTAAATTCTTTATCTCAGATTTGTGGATTTATATCAGGAAAAATCTAATAATCTCTATTTCTTTAGTAGTATTGCCATTATTAATATATGGTTACTTTGCTTTTTTTTCTTTTGTACAGTTGGGGCAACACAAAGTGGGACACTATGGTTTTATAAGTTCAATGGGCATATCTACTTTAAGTAGTACTTGACCTTCGTACATAACAATCGCAGTTCAGTCAAACTTTAATGCAATGCATTGATGACATAAGTAGAATGCTCTGATCAATTTTGATCTTAATATATATTATGCTTTAGAATATACAACAAAAAAAACTGGTCTGATATTTCAAAGTAACTAAAATCTAAAAAGAAAAAAAAATCATTTTGATCTTATTATATTATGTTTTAGAATACACAACAAAAAAAACTTTGGTCGGATATTTCAAAGTAACTAAAATCTAAAAAGAAAAAAAAACAAAATTTGAAAAACTACATTTAAAAAATCTAATTATAATACTTTGGTGATTAGATCAGAAATTTTTAAAACAAAAATTAATAAAGAAATACTTTTAGAGTAATTTAGTGATTAATGCAGTAACATGAAATTAATAATGTGTATGACCGCCCTCGTTGTCAATGCACTCCTGCAATCGTCTAGGCATTGACGCTACTAAATGCTGCAGCTAATCGATTCCAACAGCCTCCCATGCATTTTCAATCGCCGCAATTAACTGGTCACGGTTTTGGGCAATGAAATGTAGGTAGTCCTTGTTGGTCTTGAATTGTCTTTGTGACCAAAGCCCAAACGGTTTTAATGATATTAAGATCTGGGCTTTTTGCTGGCCACGGTAACAAACGAACGTTGTTTTCCTGAAGCCAATTTCGGACTCTCCGTGACGTGTGTATAGGTGCATTATCCTTGTAATAATAAATTCATTATAATCACAGTAAAAATTCAAAAGTCAAATAAGATAATATTCATATCTTAACTTACTTGTTGGAAAATGTAGTCTTCTTCACCATATAAAACTTGAACAAAAGGTGTCATGATAGTTTCCAGTATGTCTAAATATGCTTCGGAATTCATGCGCCCGTCAATTATCCTACAAACTCCTGGCCCGCGATGGCTTACCCAACCCCAAACATTTACAGAAAAACGACCACTACGTTTTTTAAAATTAACATATTCTGTTTCGCATCGGGTTCTAGCCGGTCGAAATACTTTTAGAGGTCGATTGTTAGAGCTACTGAAAGTTTTTTCATCGCTGAAAATAACTCGACTCCAAAACTCCAAAGGCTCGTTGATATATCGCCTGGCAAATTCTAAATGACATCCTTTGTTATCATTTGTTAATAGTTCTTTAGTGGCCGCTTCGTATTGTTTTATTCCTACTTCTTTTAATCTAGCCCGAACCATTGCACGACATCCAGAAAATACTGTTTCATTTTTAGCAACCCTGTAGCTCGTAAAAGGATGATCTCTTACATAAGCAACTAATTCTTCGTCTTCAGCTGGTGTAGATATTCTTCGTCTGCCACTACCGACTGCTCTCACTATCGTATGTTGGACAGTCCATTTTATTCGCACTCGTCCAACAGTAGATCGCGACACATTTAATAATCGCGAAATTTCGCGAACACTATTACCACTCTAACTCAGCAACGATACGAGCTTTTAAATCAATGGTAGTATGAACAGGCATTTTAGAAGGAATCCTAGAAATACTACTAAACTAAACTAAACGGAACACAAGAATATTTAGAAATGAGAAATAAGTAATTATTCAAAACTCTAAAAATACTATTAAACTAAACTAAAAGGAATACAAGAATATTTAGAAATCAGAAATAAGTAATTATTCAAAACCCTTATCTGTCATACTGTCATTATTACTAATAATCTAAGGTGTTGGGATTAATCAATAATAAAATTAAGTAGTCAGTTACTAATTAAAGTAGATATGCCCATTGAACTTGTAAAACAGTAGTGTCCCGTTTTTTGTTGCCCCAACTGTACATGAATGTTTGGAAAATATAATTAGTTAAATGCATCCTCCCTAAAATGTTTTAAGTAAATCTTAGTTTTTGGCTTTTGCAAAATTAATAAAGAAACCGATTACAATTTAAGATGTTAAACAAGTTAAAAAAAAGACTAAAGTCAAGTAAAACGGATTTTGTCTTGTAATTTGCGAAACCCCAGCGAAATATAGCAATATTCATTCCAAATGCTGACCAACACTCATGGA
Organism: Vesta saturnalis; assembly: GCA_036346205.1. Lineage (NCBI taxonomy): Eukaryota > Metazoa > Arthropoda > Insecta > Coleoptera > Lampyridae > Vesta > Vesta saturnalis. The sequence goes on from JARFJB010001990.1 coordinate 345,545, forward strand.
CCAAGTGGTCGTCGAGATAACTAATTTTGCCTCGTTCCAAACGAACTTGGTATTTCAACATCGATTTGGAACAAAATTCGGCCCAAGTGCCGACTCAAAGGTCACAAAATTTTATTCTCGATCAGCGAGGCAATCAATTCCAAGAAAATTAAGGTATAAATATAAATTTGGGAAATATTTGGCACAAATGCTCATAAACCGTACAATTTAGCTCTTGGTCAACGAAAGAATCTATTTTGCTGCGTCCCCAACGAAATTGATGTATCAACATAGATTTTGGCCAAAAATAAGTCCAAATGCTAACAAACACTTATGAGCACATAACTTAGCTCTTGGTTATCAAGTCTATCCATTTTGCTGGTGTGTAAATATGGATCGTGGGACAACATTCGGCCCCAATGCTAACCAGCACTCATGAAGTACGATATTTACCGCTTGGTTTTGTCCCGTAAATAATTTTTATTTGAAAAATTCGGTAAAAATCCAAATGCATATAAATCCTAAGTGTTTTAAGTTATTATTCTTTGAAATTAATTTATCTTGGTATGCAATATATCTCTAATACAAACTATGATTAGAAATATCCATCAAACATAGGTATTTAGACACATATTAAAATCCAAGTAAGAAAAGGGCTAAAGTAAAGTAACGCGAATTTTTCACTCTTGCAATTTGGCCCCCAACGAAATTGGTATATAGATATAGATTTTGAACAAAATTTGGCACAAATGCTGACCCACACTCATGGACCGTGTAACTTATCTTTTAGTCATCGAGAAAATATTTGTAAATGCAGTTTAGGTTGGCAATGCGTCGTTCATACATTCCTAGATAGTAGCGTATACTCCTTTGATTAAATACAGGTATACTCTGTATAGAGGTATTATTACCGCGCCATTTTTGAGTTACAAAAGAAGCGTGAATTTAAAATTATTAATGATGCTTCACCCAATTGCAAACAGAATTACTGCTGAAATGTTTCTAATATGTTTAGCTAAAGCGCATTTTTTCAACGGATTCAAATGCTATAGTGCGTTTCACCAGTAATTAGACCTCTGCAATATGGCTGCCTTTTAAATTCGTAACCATACAAAGCGCGGGAGCATTCATTGGCGTAGTACCTATTTTTATATAAAATAAAAAAAGTGAAAAATTTATTTGAATAAATTTATTTTTAATAAAACTCACCATCGCCACGCATAATTGTTCATCTAGTATTAATTAACTATTAATAAAAATTAAAAAAAAAATGAACAAATACGTAGTAAATTACTTGTTTATTGATAATTGTTGCTCAATTAAAAATATCAGAATTATAAACATTTAAAAGAAATTATACATAATTTAATTAGCCTCATCTGTATCTATCCACTCATCGTCTTGACCGTCATCGTCGTCTGTTGTCAGTATAATGACAAAATAGAAGATTGAATTCAACATTTATAAGTAAAGCAAGTGGCCATTAATGATTTCTAATTCACATTAGTTATCAATTAGTAACGGCAAATTTTCAGAAATTCTTAACAATAATGATATTTATTTCGATCATTCTTTTATTTTAACAATGCTTATTTCTTACAATAATTAATTTAATTGTAAAATTTTCCATTTTACTACCATAAGCTACGTCTCAGCGTGATACGCTACTGAGTCGGCAAATCATATTTTAAAGGATGGAAACTCAGGGTAGCCAACTGAAATATCGCTTTCATTACAGTGTTACACTTATAGCATTTTAGTAATTTGGTAATTGGTTATTCATAGTGGAATGGCAGCCATATTAGAGAAGTCTAATTACTCCTGAATAATACTGTACTTGTAATGTTACTAAAGGATTAAAATACTTTTCTTATCAACCAATACTAGTTATCTGTAGGAGGCGGTATACAGAGGACAGAGTATGTGGTGCCGTTGACAAATTGCACATGCCATCTGCATAAATAGGAATTTTTATTAATGGTTTAAATATCACTTTCAGCGTCAAACTGCTAGAGCGCTGGTGCATGCAACCTTTTCTTTAAGTTACTGTAGTGTTGTTTATTTAATCTACTTTTGTTATGTTACAGTAGTTTTGTTTATCTAATCTAATTCTGTTAAAATTTTGAGAAAGTTACTAAAATTGTTATTAGGTTATGAGCTATGGTGACGTCACACATTGGCACCACATCCTCTGTTTACCGCTTCCTGTTCTCTCTCCACAAACTCGTGGCGGTGTAGTGTTGCCACCGTTATGTATCGTTTGTACCCATATATACAACAGCCGACAGGATGTTTACATTTTGTGCTTTTGATACATACGGTAACACGCACTTACGACAACGCTTTGAATTTTCACTCACTCAACGATAAAACGAAACGTCGAAAAAATAAACTAAGGCCGCAGAATTGACTTTGATATTATTACGTAATAAATGTTAAGCACTGATTTACTAGAAACAAAGAGAAATTATCGCTTGTATCGTTGATATTAATGGTTTGTATTAATCTAATATTGTCACAAATTTCATTAAATAAGCAAGTACCGCAAAATATCTTACACGCTAATAAAGGGTAGTAGAGAAAATGCGGCTTGTCAGTGATAGTGGTCAACGATATCGTCACCAAACTACACCTGTTGCAATCTTTAGAGAAAAATTTACTGATGAAAAATACAAACTAATGTAATGTAATTTATGAGAACAGCAACAAAATCGAAAACTGAAAAGAATTAGCTCAATGTAGAGGATACCTAAAATGCGCTATAATTTCTAGTTGCCCCCGTTCCACGTCTGATGTGCTTTGATTAGATAAAGAAGACGAACTGTGATTGTTAATCAAGTTCCTTTTAGTAATAATGTTGTCAGAGACAGACTTTATTAAGAAAAGCTACATTAACCTAATCAGATCTTACTTAATCAATTTCGTTGATCAAAAAGTGTATTATTTAACCATAAATAAAGTTCAAGTAGTAATAGTCTGTAATTGTTAATTTATGCAATCAATCATGTAAGCGAAAACGCTGTCGCATCGTAAGAAACGTTCGAGCACTAAATAACGAAACCTTTCACTCAACGGTTCGAGTCAAATGTTGGGACGGAACTGAGAAATCTCGGTACAAAATGCAAGGCAGCGCCATCTAAATCTTGGTACAATCGCGTTCTAAGGCGACACTTATAGCAATGTCTTTATAAAAATTTTATTAAAACAGTAGAAAAAACTGTGTATACTACTCGAGCTGAAAACTATAGCGTATTAACGGTATAATGCATTTTCCGCTCTTGTAATATCCACTACAGTAATCTATACTTATAAACTTTATTTGCTCATTTACATGTTGCAAAGATTATTTGTATTTCATTATTATCTATTTACATATTTACACTTTCATCTGCTCGTAACTACATTCTTCCCTCGTCTCCTCTGCAGTAATCTATATACATATCATAAGAAGCGAGATCATGTAAAGAAAACATGGGGAAAAACCATTTTGACATACAAGACAAAAAACTCTGGTAAATCGTTATATTAAATCTGCTGACCGGATATTCATGGAATTTCAAAATCCCGATAAAAGTCAATCCCAAAATTCAAATACAATACGTCGGAACGAGATTTCGTTCAACATCAAAAGGATAAGACCCAGTGTTACTTCAGTCATCCTAAATATTTAACACGATAGAGTTAGAACTTAAAGATGTTCCTGCATCACATTTCGCGAATTATGACGAATCTAATATTTGAGGTGACCCTGGCGAAATCAAAGGTATTACTAGACAAAGATGTAGGTATCCTGGAATAATTATAAACAATACCAATATCTCGGCTTCAGTCATATTCAACTACTTCTGTACAAATATAATCATATATTGCCCCCTTATGTTTATATAAATCCCTGAACTTGTATAAAAGTTGATGAGAGAGATGTTCTAGATATAGGCAGACTAAGAATAATTGCTTTAACACCTACTAATTGGGTTCAACGACACCTTTCTATTTTAGTGGCGTTTACATGGAAAGAAGCACCTGATTGAAGATAGTCAGAAGTAATCAGCCACTTGCCACTGGATATGATTTAAAATGTGTTGATAGCAAAGTCGATTTCATGCTTTTGCATGAAACCTAACCCATCACACATCCTAGCGTGTACCTACCAGCTCAAACTGGAATTAAGCTACTATACCAAAAAATAAGGTTCCTTATTTGTTAAGAAATATCGGTAATACACTCAAGGTAGAAAATTATCACTTCTGTGTTTATGAAATGTGGTAGTGTGGCTCAAAGTGGTTGTCTTTTATAGGGGATCTGAGAAACCATAAGAGATAGAGAAAAACTAATGCCGTACTTTCGAACTCTTTTTTTTAACGAATAATACCAAAACCCACATGCCCCTTATCTTTTTTATGGTTTTTGAGTTATAGCCCAAAATAAACTTGGCAATTTCTAAAAATGCCAATATCTCACTTATTAAAGTTTTTAAAAACTTTTCTAATAAGAATGCATACTCAAAACATACGTGATTTGTCGAATGCTTTTTAAAGCTCTTTGCATAAAACACTGACCAATGGTATCAATCAATGACTCTGTTCTTGGATCAACTTTATACTGTTGTCCTTAAGTGACTCTCAGACTAGACTTCAACTTATTGACTTATCAAGACTGCTGGGACCTACTAACTGACTGATCAGGTACGAATAATGTGACAATTTTATCCTACCAACATTATGGTTGTGCGTCAGGCTGGTGATAAACGTTCCTTCATGCGTCACTACTTACCGGTATACTGGACATTTCGAGTTTTTATCTCCAATTAAGAAAAAACTACAGTGAAATTACACTGCACAAGCTTCATTTAGTATTTTTTCTGAATAATTCGATTATTTTAGTTTGTGTTGATCTCTTGTTCCCACTATATGTAAAGCGTTAATTTTCTTTTAGTTAAGTACACAATTATTTTGTTTTAGAGCTCTTTTTAGTTCGTTTTGCTTCGGTTAATAACCTTATTTTATTTTACACTTCCTCTTTGCTTGATCGTCCTGACCGACATCCAAATGCCCTTCCCTTCCTCTTAGATTTCTTCATAGACTGGTAGGTAAAGTACAGCTTTCTAATCGGAGTCTTAAATGTTCATTTCACCTCCGCTTGCCAACATACGTATTTTTCAGGTTTACACGGGCAGAAATAGACCAGATTTTGCAAACCTTATTTAGCAGTAGGCGCACTAGGCGTCGTGCAGACTTATCGAAGTAAGTGGGTTGCCAAGCCAGCTACAGTGGAAATAGGCGGGGTCGATATAAGGAGTAAAACGATTGAAAGGTAGTTTCAAACACCTTACCATAAATCTACAACTCATAATGCTCAATTCAGGAAAATTGTCTCTAGGCGCCACCACAATCTTGCATTTTTCTAAAATAAATAATCTTAGGCGAGATCTTAAATTAATCCTATCTAACTGTGGAAGACAGGATTGTAGCCTACTCAGTAAAACCATTCACAACTCAAATTCAATCACACTCCAAAGAAATTTATCCAAAAGCGTAATAAAATTTTGAAATACACGGATCGTCGTAAACTTATTGATCACACCCTGTATACATGAAAATTTCGTCATAAAACGTTAATTTGAATACTTTCTAGGTGGCCTTTGTATTCATATAAATTTATATTTCTAACTGTTATAGTAGTCTGAACCAAATAAATATTACCCAGTTTAGAAAAAAACCAAAATAAACAAGTCGGTTTAATAGTGTTTATATGAACAAAACATTGGTTTGTTGCTGAAAAATTTAAAATATCAAATCAGTGCTTTCATCATAAATAATATCGGTATCTTTTCTGAATACTTTCTCTTTAAACATTCATCAATAGGTTTGAATTTCAATACTTCAAATCTGTAATGTATACTTAATAAAAATATTCTGTTATTCGTGTTCTGTATTTTACTGATGGTCAAATAATTCAAAATAATTAAATTTTGTAATCGATGTGGATCATTAAGCAATATCAGATCAATCATTAAACTCAAAATATTCAATTATGAATAATTGTGACGCATTAGGCAAATTTACACAGGTTAATGCTAAAATTTTATCGCAGCTGACACAAATAGACAACAAAAGTAAATTAAACAATGGGTATATATTGACCAATTTGCAAATATAAATATGTACAAACACGTGGCTTCATAAAGCACAACAAAAATCACTACTTATAGATTAAAGATTCCCCCAAAATCTTATATACTAAACACATTAAAATAGACAATAAGAAAGAATTAACTCAGCAAGCAAGAATGAACTTAAACAAACCTAAAGCTATTTCTTACAAATTACGTTAGCTACTCCTCTGTCCGTCATATAGTGAACTCCATATGGTCAGCTTCCTTTAACCCTTTTTAAATTTGCATCCACACTGTCACAAAACACAGAAGACGGCCGTACGGCTGATAACCGGTCGCTAAACTCACTAACAAACGCAAATGTCTGTCGTTCACACGTACTCTTTGCATTAAGGTTTGCCCTTCAACGTAAATGTTTATCACAATAACTGTTTCCACATAAATATTAAAAATTCTTAGTTACCTTTATACAATCTATTTCATATTACTTACGGTTGTACTTCAGGCTTTCTTTTTGTTATTATCGTCGCACGCTCTGCCAACAAAATATTTGCTGTTATTTTTAAATTTGATTTTGCACTTTTTAAATTTCTTGACTATTATCTCCTTTCAATTCACACTTAAACGTTTATTTATGAATGTTTATATATGATTTTATCCCTGTTATGGGTTATTGCAGTTGCTTATACAGGCATGGAAAAACATTATTGCGGGCCTGACTTACAGTAAGCTAGAAAGAAACCCAATAAGCATTATATGAGTGTGAGAGAGACATAACTTTACCGATGTTGCCACAAAATATGAACTACTTAAATCTCCTTCAATCTAACTTCAACATTTCTAATAAATACTTTACACTTAAACATTAAATGATAATACCTCAAACATCGAAGTTTATTGTAATTGCGAATTTATGACATGGTTCGATTACTACTCGTAAGAAGAAACTTACCAGAGCTACAAACAAGAACATTAACATTTACATTGATAGTATAACTTAAGTTTAAGGTTTAACTGTAGCATTATAATTCTTATTGAAAAAACAACTATTTTTAAAAATGAACAGAATACACTTTTTTCAAAATTGTACTTTATGAGATTTTCGAAAAGACCTCCGCCTTTTGCAAGGCAGTAACCCAATCTCTAATAAAATTCAGTTCGGGTGTTTTCTAACATTTCTTGGGTGATGATGTTTAAAGCGTCTGTAATTTTGACACGAAGTTCGTCCAAATTGTTAGCACATTCATGCCTGTGCCCATAAATTTGCTGGGATACGTATCCCCAAACAAAAAAGTTGTTCGGTCAGGTGAACGAGGAGGATATTTAATAGCACATTTTCCACTAATAGTACGGTTACGGAACGTAGTTTCCAAAAACTGTTGAACTCTTGTTGCAGTATGAGCAGGACAGCCATCTTCTTGATACCAAATGTCATCAAAATTTATATTGAGGCGTTGAACAGCTGGAACTTTCTAGTTTCTCAACAGTTCTAAATATTTGTCCGCATTCAAGTTTCCTTTGATAAAAAATGGACCAATTATGGAATTGCCTAAAATTCCTGCCCACACATTAACTTTTTGGGGGTATTGTGTCCGGTAAGGAATACTAATGTGTTTGTTTTCCCGAGAGTTGCTGACAGCGAAAGGCGGATTGTGATGACCATGTAAGTTAAAAGAACACTCGTCGATAAACAAAATATTTTCAATAAATCTTTCGTTTTCATTAGCCCGATTTATCATATCTTCACAAAATTCATGCGCTTTTAATGATCTGGAAAAATTTCTTGCGTAGTTTGCAACTTATAGCAACCGTATTTATTCCCTTTCAGGGTATTGCGAACTGTTCTTGCTTCAATATTCATTTCTTCAACAATTTTTGTACTATTGCACGGGAAATTAGTTTCTGCTAAACTACACACTGCAATTCCTTGGAGTTCACGCTCTTCGTTTAAGCTACGACCAGGATGCTCACCATCATTACCATCAATGCTACTGCATTTTCTACAATCCACATCTTTCAAATTTACAAACAGTACGGATAATCGTAATTTCTGATGGAATTGGCACGTTTTCAAAGGAAGAAGCAAACCTGCCCATTATTTCTTGTGCAGTGCTTCCTAAATAATACCACTTAATAATCTGTATTTTTTCTTCAGTGGAATATATGAGTATTGTGTCGGACTTGCAAAAATACTGATTTTCAATTCTCGTTGACAGTAGCAATTAAATGTGTCATTGATACTAGCCTACTCAAAAGACGCATGTATGGCATCAGCGCTTTTAGTTTGTTGTGTATTCCATCTCACTTAGCACGTGAACTGATTGTAACTGCTGAACTAAATTTAGCAAACAAAATCCAACACTGACCATTCTAAGGTCCCTTCAAAAACGCGCGCAACCCACTTAAGCTCTAACCGAACGGTTTTCCCTTACACTCTTATTAAACTCTCCCTTTTATACCTTCTGCCCGCCATATTGCCAAAACGCCGCAACATATTCGCGCCAACACCGAAATTTCTTTGCCGCGTCGAAGTCTGAAACTATCCAAAGTAAGAACAACGTGGCCTTCTTGATTTACTTTGTAAATTCACTCACAGCTCCGAAAAAACCATTAATTGACATTACATTTACTCTGGACATTATCCAGACCTTAACTCAACTTTTTATGAAAATTTCGCACTCAATTTTTACATTATTGCACAATCTTACAAAATTTCTACAAACAAAAATATACATACCTATTCCTTACTACTGCACATTAATACAATATCAATATATCAATCTTACTCACTCATCCGTCTACAACCATTTCCTTAATCCGAATTCTTTTGTACACAGCAGCAAAAGATCAGTGGCAAAACATTATTTTTCGACCAAATTTTATGCTTTCAACATAAAAAATCTTTCTACAACATTCAAATATTCTTTCATACGACACAATGTTCTATTAAACTCCAGTGGCGTATCATTTACACCAACTTGCATACACAAAAAAATAGCTATTTGTATAACAAGGGAGCAAAATGCATCAACCCCTCCCGCGGTTAGTTTGATGCCCGACGCGAAGCGGAAGGCATCAAAATCCGGGAGGAAATGGCATTTTGCTCCAGAGTAAACAATTTTTACTACAACCTCTTATTACTTTTCATATCAATTTTATTATTTTTTTGTGTAATTAACGATAATTATATTAATAATTATCCATCTCGTATACCGTAATAATTAAAAAACCAGTGACATGCATATTATGTCAAGATGTCATACTATAAATACTATTATCAAAGTACGTGTGACGTTACTAAGATAAGTAAATTCCAAAAAAGTTTGAATCCTGAATTTCGAAAGTGAAGATGAAGTTCCCCGAGATATTCTGGAAGAAGCAAATACCCATAAAGTCTCGAGAAAAATACGAAAAGGAGTACCAGTTATTTAAACGATGGATGGAAACTATGCAGATATGAAAAATGTCTGCAGTTACTAGTTGTCAAATAAATGTGTTAATTAATTTAGTCCACATAGCATTTTGAAATCAAAGTAAAAAATACCAATAAATAAAAGATAGGGAGTAAAAGTATTTTTTCTCCTTAGGAAGGTAAAGTAGTATTTGCCATATAGGGAGTAGAAAAGAAATTTTTTTTGTTTAATCTCACTTCATTTATGCTGAAAATACGTTATCAAGATACTGCACATACACGATGCGTCAAAATAACCTTACAGTATATAAATTTTTCTTATTCTACACAAAGATGATTATATCTGACGATTATTTTAGCTGGAAGCTTTAACTAGAAGAACATAATGGTTGAGATCATCTTTAATTTTAATTGTGTGTTCCTAAAATATTGCTGTTTTTGAAGTCATCGATTTGTTATTCAGAAAACCATGATAATGTTCAGTTCAACATTTAATGATCAATACCGATTCCGTTTGGTTTTATGAAGACGTCTAACTCGTGGTTGTTAAAGAATGTTCCAATTTATGAAAACCTTTATGTAGTGCATATTCTCCTTTTTCCCTACAGATTTGGATAGTGTTTAATGTTTAATACTGATTCATTTGTTTTTACGAACATCTGACCTGTGGTTGTTAAACAGTGTTCAATTTATGAAAACCTTTATGTAGTGCATGTTCACCTAATTACCTACAGATTTTGTAGTTATGTACGTTTGTTATATTAATAGTCATTGCAGAAGTTCACTTGCTCAAATTTAACGTTTGAAAGTCGGAAACTGTAACCTCTTCAATATATAATTTCTCACGTTTTAGGTACTTGAAATTAGAATTGGGGTTAACTGACGCTAAATGGGAAAAATCACACTCAGATGAAGAATCTTCAACGTATAATATCATTTCTCAGATTACAGATGTTAACCAAACCTTCGACCAGAATTCTATAAATGATGTAGAAAAATCTAATATTCAAGATGATCAACTCCAAAGAACAAGTACTGCAAATAGAAGTGTAAGTGAATATACGAGCGGTGCAAGTAAAACTATAACAAATAGTGCCAGTTTATGTTTAGACATGTTAGAAACATCTGATCAAAGTCTGTTTGATGGTAGCTTTGAGCATGATAGTAATTTAAAATCGTTAAATATCAATTTAACAAAGAATACAAAAAGTAAAGAGGTAGTTGACATTGTTACGGATTTAGAAAACGATTCGATATTAGAAGATGTTTTTGAATCACCAATGACATTTTTAATGAATCCTTTGCCAAAAGAGCATGTTTCTCAACATGAAACTGATTTGATCGACTCATCACAATCGACCTTTGATACGTCTAGAGAATTGTCGAGTTTTAATCCACTGAAAAGATTTAGTACAACTCTGTCCAAAAAATGTGGTGATATAAGTGGTCAAAATTCTGTAGATGGTAGCGATGAGCAAGAAATTATCGATACAACACCTACAAAAAAGAGAAAAGTGTACCAGTGTGATTTCAATGGTAAATCGCATACAAAAACAGTGGAAACATTCAGTGACTTAACACATTTACAAATAATAGATGTTTGTGGTAATCAAAAATTGTACGAAAAATTTAAAGAGGAGGTATCAGCTCAAAAAATTATTTCATTGTCATTTGCATGCACTAAACATGTAGTTCAGAAACCTCCTATTGGTAATAACGTCCTTAACGAAAGATCTATTAATTCAAAAAGCAATCACACGACATTTATTTACAACAATGTGCATTTAGTGGGTGTTGCATTTTGTTGGGGTGGAAATGTTTCTTATTATTGCTCATTGAAACATGAAACTTTCATACCAAATGCAGATAAAATAAAATTATTGAAAATGTTGTTTCTGAAAAGTTTCTTAAATGTGAGATTTTTTGATTGCAAAGCACAATTGAAGGTGGCAAAACAGTGTTGTGGTCTTGATTTTGAAGCCTGTGCTGAAGATCCAAAAGTAGTAGATTGGTTGTTGGGTCCAGATGGTAAAGAAAAAAATTTACAAGCAATGGTAGCTTACAATGATTATAATGGAAGAAGACTAATCTAAAACTGTTTCAGACACTAAAATATGCTCCAGAAGCATCAAGATTACTACAACTTTTGGGCCATTGCAAAGGAGTTGACAGTGTAGGATTGGACATAACTAATTCTATCAAACCAAGGATAAGAGCAACAGTTGAGAGTGTAGTGGCGTGGTATTTAGGAAAACACCTACACAGCGCTCTTATAAACGAAAATTCAAAATTGGTTGAAGTGTACAGTATGTTTACTCTAATCCAGTATTTCATACAAATATAGTTAATGTAGATTTTTAGAAATTGAAATGAAAAGCCTACTGTGCATTACAAAAATGGAAGTAAATGGTATAAAGGTTAATGTTGGGCAACTACACATGTTAGTTGATACAATAAAAAGTGAATGTGAACAATTGCAAAAAGAAGCATTTTCACATGCAGGAAGACGTTTTTCATTCACGTCTTCAAATGAAGTTGCTAAAGTATTAGGTTTAAACAAAGGTCGAAAACAGAGTACCAGTAAACAAGCTTTGCAACATCATGAGCATCCAATATCTAATTTAATTTTGCAATGGCGTAAACTAAACAGTAGTTTAACAAAAATGATTTATCCTTTAGTTCGCTTGGTGGAGAATAGTCGAATATACGGTAATTGTGTTATTCACACTTCAACTGGTAGAATATCAATGCATGAACCAAACCTACAAAATATTCCACGTGATTTCAGTGTATCTGTTCCAAACGTTCATTCATCAAAACTTATTAGTTGTCGAACTGTTTTTCACTCTACAGAAAATTGCATATTTTTATCTGCTGATTATTGTCAATTAGAGCTAAGGATATTGACTCATTTCTGTCAAGATCCCACACTAATGGAAATAATGAAAATGAATCAAGATGTGTTTAAAATGATTGCAGCACACTGGAAAAAAATTAAAGAGAACGAGGTAAAAATTCTTTATTTCAACTTGTCCAACTCTCCCTCCACCAAACCCACATTTTTAAAACTTTATTCTACTTTTTCTACTAGCCAAGCTTCAAATATGATTTTATAGGTAGATGATGATTTAAGACAATGGACAAAACAATTGTGCTATGGTATAATTTATGGTATGGGAACTAAGGCATTAGCAGAACATATGTCAGTAACAGAAGATGAAGCTAAAACATTCATTGACACCTTTAAAAGACAATATCCCACTATTCAAATATTTACTCAAGCCACTGTGAGTAAAGCTAAAGAATTAGGTTATGTTGAAACACACTCAGGAAGAAGAAGGTATTTACCTCACATTAATAGTGAAAATGGAATTTTAGAAAGTAAGAATGATTTATTTTTCACAGTATATACTAATATTTTTGTTACCGTAGGTCAAGCAGAAAGACAAGCTGTTAATACAACAATACAGGGATCAGCTGCTGATATTGCAAAAATAGCAATGACACTTGTGGAAGCACGTTTTCAAAACAAATATCGACATTCAAAAAATTTACCTAAACTTGTTTTACATTTACATGATGAACTTCTGTATGAAGTTTATGAAAAATATTTATTAAAAACAGCAATAATTCTTAAACAAGCAATGGAGGATGCTGTGAAATTATCTGTTCCTTTACCTGTAAAACTGAAATCTGGTAAATCATGGGGTACATTACAGGAGTTAATATTATAAGAGCTACATTTTGACTGGATCATGGGGTATATTACAGCAATTAATGTTTTAAGAGTTTTGACTGATATATTATGTGATATCTTGAATATTTTTACCATCTCTTGTGGATAATTAATTTGTTGTACAATTATATGAAAATGTGTAATTTTGGCTTGTTATATTTATAAAATAATTGTAAACGATAAAGTAATAAAGAATAATTTGATTATTCATGGAATTGTGATAATGTAAACTTTCATCTTTTGGATAAAAATCGTCCATTTAGATTTGTATTTGACAATCTTTAAACGTTTCAATGGCAATTATGACTATCATTCTTATTAAAAAGGGATAAACAGGTTTACTAATATAAATGACAACAAATCTACAAAATATTATTTTGATAATCGATAATCTATTTACTCAACAGATTAGTGCATCCATTTACAGAGTAAATTGACACAAGCAAAACAATTAAGGCAATGCTTAAAATAACACAGAATAGACTAGGTTGTTATACAAAAGATATCAATTAATTTTCTCTGAATGAGTGTTCTGTAATTATACTCATTCAACATAAAAACGTCCACATCATTAATATATTTATTATGATCTGCTAGAATGGACGACATCGTAAAATGATCTGTTCTAGGAAAAATGGAGAAGTAAAACATGTTCCAACATTAGGTACTTTAAAACGTATAGTTTGTAACAAACATGAGTGGTCTATTAACCCATTTAACAATTTATAAAGAAATATTTGGCCGTTATATACTCTACGCTTTTTAACATGTCTAAACTGTATATTGAAACTAATTCTGAATATAACATATGTTGAGGGAATTGTTTGTGTTCTATATAAAACAAAAGTTTAAAAATCTAAATTGGGTATGTTCCAGATACAATTGATATTTATTGAAGTCTGACAAATTATAGAACAGTACTGTAGTTTGGTACATACTTAGGACATATACAATTATGAATGGAGCAGTGGTTTTGGTTAATTCTTTATTACATTATCTTTGTTTAATAAGGCTTTATGCATTTTAGTTTTCAGAACATTCAGAAATTTTAGGTGATTTTCCAGCATTTTCATTTTATTTAATAGATAGAAATGCTCCTCACGTCGACGTTTTACTTTAGCATGTACAGAATTAAGATTGTTGGATTCACCTGAATTACTACTTCCGTCAGGATCATCTTGAATTATGTAACTACTATTTAATGCTTGCTTTAATTGTTGAATTAGGTTTGACTTATTACCAAAAGGAGTTATGTTCAGCTTAATGAGCTCAGCTTTAATAATTTTAACAGTTAGCCTTTTAATTTTGTTTTTTCTTACCAGAAGTTTTCATTTTGAGTTTAAACCACAATTATTTTTCGGTGATAATTGTCACAAATCAATTATATACGTAAATATTTAAATAATAAAGTTCCAAGTCAATGTTTATAAAATAGATATACTGTTAAAAATTTCCCAATTACTTACAAAACATATGTGACATAAACACATATGTATTAAAGGTGCACTAATCTAGCATCGATTCTCCACTTTTATTATTAATTTTGATTTATTTATTTAACACTTATTTTGATTTATAAAACACAATAATCACATATTAATTAAAATTATTATTAATTTTATTAAATACATAAATAAAAGGTTACCTCAAGTAGAATTTGAACCTACGACCTGTACTTTGCTCTGCGCCATCAAGGTTCAAGCCCCAATCAATGTAAATTTTGGCTTTATGTATGTAGAACTGATGTAAATTCTAATTGAACCTTGATGACGCAGTTGGTTAGCGTGGTACTCTAGCAAAATCCTACTAGTAAACTTTATTTATGTATTTAATGAAATTAATAATTTTAATTACATATTTACCTTGAACTTATTCGTTCATATCAAAACTTATAATAATTTAATACGAGGTAATGTACGTTACACACACTACAACTCTTTATAAAGTTGTTGACAATAATATTTCTTAACGCGATTATTTCTTTTACTGAAGATAATAGCTCTAATTGCATTTAAAATGTTTAAACTAAATCTACTATTTTTGTACAAGAAATGTCTATTCAGGTATGTCATGTATTAATTTGGTGGTAGAATGGCGAAAATGGTAGTAGAATCTGAAGTAACAGATATGGAAGACCGTAGCTCAGTGATAAAGAACTGGGCAGTCACTGATTTTGCGATTAAGATAGCTCATATATATATATATATATATATATATATATATATATATATATATATATATATATATATATATATATATATATATATATATGTATATATATATATATATATATAAGAGAGAGAGAGACATTTTAACTCTGAACATAGACCATGTTCAGTTTTAAAACGAGTGCTAACTCAATGCTAAAATTGGATCGTCATGGCAATTTGATCCTTTCAAAATGTAACAAATGCATTGAAGCATGTTTTAGTAAATGTCAAAAATTGTTGATTGAAATGTAGTCAATATTCAAATAATGCAGTGGTATTATGCTAGAATAGTCGATCGTGATTTATTTTCAGTACATTATCCGATAGACCAATCCCATCAATCGGACAATTTTAATTTAATTAAAACATTTATTAGTAATGGTTGCGTCGACGAATCATCACAAAAGAACTAGGAAGTGCCATGTTTAACTGGAGAAATGAAGTTAAGTATATGTTATGCTGAAGAAGAACCAATCTGTTCCATTGCACAAATGAGTACCTTCTTTGAGATTTCTATGTTCAATCTGAAAAGCTTTAAGAAGTTTAGATTCAAACCATACAAATTTAGAAACCATCAATATCTCACGGAAGAGGATAAAATTAGAAGAACAAATTTTTGTGAATTAATGTTTAACGCACTTAATAACATTGAGCAACTTTAGAAAAACTTGTGTTTACGGACGAAACCTCTTAGTAAAATGGAGAAGTTAACCTACAAAATTATCGGTTGGCGTTTTTGCAATATCATTACTCTACAAATGAATGGTGCTCCAGACATTCAGCTAGAACAGTTACCAATTATTTAAATGATGTGTTTGGTGAACGTTGGGTCAAGATTTAATCGTATACATTGGCCTGCGCGGTCACCAGACCTTACCGTGAATGATTTCTTTCTCTGGGGACATCTACATAATACAATTTATAATCATATAAAAATACAAACAATTGAGGAATTACGACAACGAATAGTCGGTGCTTCAACCGTTGAATCAAACTATAGAAATGCAGTACAAGTTTCATCACAGACTTGCTTATTGTTTAGAACAACGTGGTCCATTTCGAATATTTGTTATAATTATTAATATTATACGTGTTTTCTTTATTGTTAACGGTTAACGAGAATTCATTCATTTTGAAATAAAATTTTACTCTAATCGTGTAACTTAATTTAAGTAAGAAACAACTTCTTCATTAATTTTTTTTACTAAAAGCTCTTTATTGTTAATATTAAATATTAGTTTACAAAAATGTTCTATTTGATCCTCTTCCGTGAGGTTTCTAAATTTATACTGTTTATGAATCTAAACTCATTTTAAACTTTTGCCACTGAAAATCGGGAAAAATTGTGATATGGATAATATTCATTCTTCACCATAACATAATACATTGCTTTATTTGACCAGTAATAACGTGACATTTCGTTCTTTTGTGATGATTCGTCACGACGCATCATGCACTATTAAACTTTTAATTATTGAAGGAATCAAATTATCACTGTCGTTTTAAAACAACATGGTCTATGTTCAGAGCTAAAAATGTCTCTGTCTCTGTATATATACACACACACACACACGCACGCACACACACACACACTACAACACTCACACATCACACACACACACACACACACTCACACACTCACATATCACACTCACACTCACACTCACACACTCACACACTACATCACACACACACACTCACACACACACTCACACACTCACACACACACACACACACTCACACACTCACACACTCACACACATCACACATCACACACACACAACTCAACACACTACAACACACTCACACATCACACATTACACACTCACACACTCACATACACTCACACATCACTATCACACACTACACACACACTCACACTCACACACTCACACTATTCTACACTCACACTATTATTACACCTACACTACACACACACACACACACACACACACACACACACACACACACAGATATATATAAAATCACTGACATAAAATGTAACACCAAGATGGCGTTGGAATTTTGGACCAAACTTGGCAGAAATGTTTAACTAGTCAAATGTGGTAACTGATTAAAATATCATTCAAAATAATTCAGTGACCATGGAAAATTTGACGTTTTACTTGTAACAATCGAAATTATCGGGTGTATTTCTTAAGAGATTAAGTCGATTTCGATATTGTGTTTTGGTTGCAATTCTTTGCTTTTGTGTTCTTTGCATTTTGAGGCTGGAGTAATGCCAAGAGTGCAGCAACATAAAAGTTATCGACAACTGAGTAAATTCGACAGAGGTCGCATTATTGGCTTACGTGAAGGTAGTTTTCATTGAGAGAAATTGCTAGTCATCTTAACCGTAGTCAATCCTCTGTAGTTAGGTGTTATCAAGCATGGTCTAGAGAAGGTCAAGAACGTCGTAGAAGAAGAAGTGGACGACCAAGACAGACAAATGTGGTCCAGGACCGCCATCTCCGATTAATGGCATTAAGAGACCGATTCTCCAGTACAAGATCAATAGCCGATCAATGGTTTGAAAACGAAGGAAGTGCTGTAACCTTTCGTACAGTTTACCGTCGAATTAATGTGGCTTGCAGTCCTATCGACCACATCTTGTGCTTCGCTGACGGCTCGTCATCGACAGCAACGTTTGGAGTGGTGTACCTTACGACTGGATTGAGACGTGGAGTGGCATGTGCAACACACTGTGGGAGTTATGATATGCTATTGTGTATGAAAGCAGGTCTCAGTTGGTATTCATCCGAGGCAATACGAATGCCCACCGATATGTCGATGAAGTGGTAAAATCCCATATCCTTCCATTCCTCCAGGAGCTGTAGGGCCCGATTTTGCAACAGGATAATGCCCGTCCCCACATTGCAAGGCATTCTATGGAGCGCTTCGAAGAGTCTAATGTCAATATCGTGCGGTGGCCACCCAGATGTCCAGACCTTTCACCCATCGAACATGTGGGGACATGATGGATAGAAGACTCAAGCAATTAGCCAATCCTCCACAGACACTAGAAGCTCTCCGGCATGAATTACAGATTGCCTGGGATGGAAGAAATCGACCACCTGTTGGAATCCATGCCAAAAGGGTGGGCAGTGTGAACTAATACGGGTGGTCCCACATTTGACTAGTTTAACATTTCTGCCAAGTTTGGTCTAAAAATTCCAACGCCATCTTGGTGTTGCATTTTTATGTCACAGAGTATATATATATATATATATATATATATATATATATATATATATGTTATAGTCAAACTGAAGCTCCGGCACTCTAGGTTTGACTAGTCAGTCCTCACGTCTAACTTAAAGTCTTAGTCAAAGCCCAAATAAATGACGTTTTTCGGCCTTTGACTAAAAATTTTCGTCAAACCTAGGAGGGACTAATTTGGTCAGGCAAACTTCGAAACTCAACTTCATGAAATCGGGTTTGACCAGTCAAACTTCTTAGTTTCTTGTATTAGGTATCATAAAACGAATTTTTTTATTTTTAATGTTGATTGTTTTATTGTGGTAATTAAAATAAAAATTAGTCTGTATTCTGACATAGTGAGGCATTATGACATTTAGAATTGCACAATACGTTAGATCTTTTACATTTACATAATTTTGAAGAGCATTTTTATTGCAGTGGCATTTTATAAAGCCTTGCATTCTTTTATTTGATTCCTCGAATAGGTCAAGCAGAAAGACAAGCTGTTAATACAACAATACAGGGATCAGCTGCTGATATTGCAAAAATAGCAATGACACTTGTAGAAACACGTTTTCAAAACAAATATCGACATTCAAAAAATTTACCTAAACTTGTTTTACATTTACATGATGAACTTCTGTATGAAGTTTATGAAAAATATTTATTAAAAACAGCAATAATTCTTAAACAAGCAATGGAGGATGCTGTGAAATTATCTGTTCCTTTACCCGTAAAACTGAAATCTGGTAAATCATGGGGTACATTACAGGAGTTAATATTATAAGAGCTACATTTTGACTGGATCATGGGGTACATTACAGCAATTAATGTTTGATGAGTTTTGACTGATATATTATGTGATATCTTGAATATTTTTACCATCTCTTGTGGATAATTAATTTGTTGTACAATTATATGAAAATGTGTAATTTTGGCTTGTTATATTTATAAAATAATTGTAAACGATAAAGTAATAAATAATAATTTGATTATTCATGGAATTGTGATAATGTAAACTTTCATCTTTTGGATAAAAATCGTCCATTTAGATTTGTATTTGACAATTTTTAAACGTTTCAATGGCAATTATGACTATCATTCTTATTAAGAAGGGATAAATTTACAAAATATTACTTTGATAATTGATAATCTTTATTTACTCAACAAATTAGTGCATCCATTTACAGACTAAATTGACACAAGCAAAACAATTAAAGCAATGCTTAAAATAACATAGAATAGACTAGGTTGTTATACAAAAGATATCAATTAGGTACAACTCAAGTTAAAAGAACATGGTATAAAACAACACAGTGGTGACAGATAATCGCAAATCACAAATGTGGGATTAGTAAATTTACCGAGTCCTAATTACTAATTTTCTCATGAACGAGTTTTCTGTAATTATACTCATTCAACATAAAAACGTCCACATCATTAATATATTTATTATGATTTGCTAGAATGGACGACATCGTAAAATTATCTGTTCTAGGAATTCTTATAAAAAATGGAGAAGTAAAACGTGTTCCAACATTAGGTACTTTAAAACGTATAGTTTGTAATAAACATGAGTGGTCTATTAACCCATTTAACAATTTATAAAGAAATATTTGGCCGTTAGATACTCTACGCTTTTTTAATGTGTCTAAACTGTATATTGAAACTAATTCTGAATATAACATATGTTGAGGGAATTGTTTGTGTTCTATATAAAACAAAAGTGTAATCTAAATTGGGTACGTTCCAGATGCAATTGATATTTATTGGAAGTACGGCGACCAAATTATAGAACAGTACTCTAGTTTGGTACATACTTAGGACTTATATAAAATTATGAATGGAGCAGTGGTTTTTGGTTAATTCTTTTTTACATTATCCTTGTTTAATAAGGCTTTATGCATTTTAGTTTTCTGAACATTAAGAAATTTTAGGTGATTTTCCAGCATTTTTATTTTATTTAATAGATAGAAATACTCCTCACACCGACGTTTTAGTTTAGCATGTACAGAATTAAGATTGTTGAATTCACCTGAATTACTACTTCCATCAGGATCATCTTGAATTATGTAACTACTATTTAATGCTTGCTTTAATTGTTGAATTAGGTTTGACTTATTACCAAAAGGAGTTGTGTTCAGCTTAATGAGCTCAGCTTTAATAATTTTAACATTTAGCCTTTTAATTTTAGTTTTTTTCTTACCAGAAGTTTTCATTTTGAGTTTAAACCACAATTATTTTTTCGGTAATTGTCACAAATCAATTATGTACGTAAATATTTAGATAATAAAGTTCAAGTCAATGTTTATAAAATAGATATACTGGTAAAAATTTCCCAATTACTTACGAAACAAATGTGACATAAAACACATATGTATGTATAGATTAAAGGTGCACTAATCTAGCATCGATTCTCCACTTTTATTATTAATTTTGATTTATTTATTTAACACTTAATTTGATTTATAAAACGCAATAATTAACACGTATTAATTAAAAATCCAATTTACTGCTGAACGACTCTTCCTCGTGGTAAATATGATGTAATGTAATATGCTCATATATTTTTAGATAAGCACTTTATTTTAAATTGTATGTTTAAATATTTACTAAAATTTTCGGATTTAAATTTATATTTTATTTTCATATAAATTTTTAATTGCTTGCACTTTTATTTTAGATGCCGTTATGGAATTTAGTTTATTTAATACTCTGCGTCACTTTCAAGAAAAATAAACATCAAATCCAAACTAATTGAATGATTTTATTAACATAAAAAATGCACATCATCCGATGTTTGAACACGAATTCAAATTGAAACAATTATAATATTATCAACACTTATAATCGGTAACCTAATTTTTAAATTTTGTTATAGGTTAGAACAATTGTTTCTAAGATCTCAACTCTACGTTGATCGTGTTTCAAAACCGATAATGTAAACGAAACTTGTAAGCTACATGTTAACACCAACACTATTAACACTATGACTTGTTAGTCACACAAATTTTCAAAAGCAAAAGGCAAGAGGGCGAGAAATCAGGAGCAATTCCTTTTATACAATTTCTCTTGGATACCAAATTTTCAACTTTTTTTCT
Organism: Vesta saturnalis; assembly: GCA_036346205.1. Lineage (NCBI taxonomy): Eukaryota > Metazoa > Arthropoda > Insecta > Coleoptera > Lampyridae > Vesta > Vesta saturnalis. The sequence goes on from JARFJB010001990.1 coordinate 367,299, forward strand.
ACATTACACACAAAAGATCCTAGCATCTGATTGGTCTAAACAAAATTGTTAAATTAACTAAAATACAAATTATGCTATAACTTTTTTAAAACAAGTCGGATTTACTTTTTGAATACAGAGTAGGAATCCAGACAACTTTCCGCATAAAAAGACAACTCACAAGCCCTATTTCGCTTCGAAGCTTTACATTTTGACAACTTAAAATCTAAATTTACTTATATCTAACAAAATCTATATTTTACACCTAAACTAATTACATATTCAGAATCTACATAAAAAACTATATCAGAATACATTTATTTCAAACCATTTAACTTAATTTTAACGGAAATTCCATTTTCATATTTAAATTTTAGGTAGTTAACCCAACTTTTCTAATTTTATGTTCAGATTACATGTATATTGTTAAATTCATTATGAAAATGAGGGAAACCTACTATTATATGCTTTTATAATTTATTCTAAACTTAACTTATCCTATAAAAACTATAAATTTGCAAAATTATTAAATATAGTACTTAACCTAACTTAATATAATTTTACTTGTAACTTGCGTTTAAAACGTCTAAATCACTTGAAATGTTAATTTATTATGTTCTTATAACTGTCTCTAACACAAATGCTCTTTATTTTCACTCCATAGTTCATAATTTTGTCATATCACAATTCCATATTGTTAACACATTTATGTAAATTTTGTATACAAAATGTAATTTTATATTAAATATCACATTGCAGAAATGTTGTTCATGTTCTTATCAATGTTTCTAAATCACTACCACTTCTTCTGCACTTTGTCTGTGAAATACTAATATATAATGTTCGTACCATAACCCTTTTTTACAGTTTATATAGTTCATGCATTGTACCTATATCTATACATGTTCTACATATTAGAATTATCCTACTTCATGTGATTAATATCTGTAAAGTGTTTAAAATGCTTAAATATATTGATTAAACTGTAAAATTACTGAAATATGTTCACCGAAACTAATCGTACCCACAAATATCAACCTTTTTGACCTTTCTCACATGCTACTGGTATGGCTCATTGGTTTTATGAATAAAACAACCTTGTGCAAACCCCACAAAGCCTGTTTTGTAATATCAAAACCATATTTTCCCTCGTATACTAATTTTCTGACTAAAACGAACTATACATTCTCAAATGTATTTAAATTTGCACACTAAAGAATATAAGCTCGATAACTCTAACCCCTGTATTATGCTTATATATATATATATATATATATATATATATATATATATAGAGCTATCCTAATCGCAAAATCAATGACTGCCCACGTTCTTTATTCCACTGAGCTACCGGCCCCTTCCATATCTGTTACTTCAGATTCTACTACCATTTTCGCCATTCTACCACCAAATTAATACATGACATACCTGAATAGACATTTTCTTGGACAAAAAATATGTAGATTTAGTTTAAACATTTTAAATGCAATTATAGCTATTATCTTCAGTAAAAAAAAATAATCGCGTTAAGAAATATTATTGTCAACAACTTTATAAAGAGTTGCTAGTGTGTGTAACGTACATTAATACGTGTTAAATTATTATAAGTTTTTGTTATGAACGAATAAGTTCAAAGGTAAATATATAATTAAAAATTATTATTAATTTTATTAAATACATAAATAAAAAGTTTACCTCGAGTAGGATTTGAACTTACGACCTGTACTTTGCTAGAGTACCGCGCTAACCAACTGCGTCATCAAGGTTCAATTAGAATTTACATCAGTTCTACATACATAAAGACATATATATATATATATATATATATATATATATATATATATATTTATTTATATTTATACAGGGGCTAGAGTTATCGAGCTTATATTCTTTATAGTGTGCAAATTTAAATAGATTTGAGAATGTATACAGTTCGTTTTAATAAGAAAATTAGTATACGAGAGGGAAAATATGGTTTTGATATTAAAAAACAGGCTTTGTGGGGTTTGCACAAGGTTGTTTTATTCATAAAAGCAATGAGCCATACCAGTAGCATGTGAGAAAATTGTGATATGGAAAATATTCATTCTTCACCATAACATAATACATTGCTTCATTTGATCAGTAATAACGTGGCATTTCGTTCTTTTGTGATGATTCGTCACGACGCATCATGTACTATTAAATTTTTTAATTATTGAAGGAATCAAATTATCACTATCGCTTTAAAACTGAACATGGTCCATGTTCAGAGCTAAAATGTTTCTGTCTATATATATATATATATATATATATATATATATATATATATATATATATATATATATATATATATGTATATATATATATATATATATATATAATCTCTGACATAAAATGCAACACCAAGATGGCGTTGGAATTTTTGGACCAAACTTGGCAGAAATGTTTAACTAGTCAAATGTGGTAACTGATTAAAATATCATTCAAAATAATCCAGTGGCCATGGAAAATCTGACGTTTTACTTGTAACAATCGAAATTATCGGGTGTATTTCTTAAGAGATTAAATCGATTTCGGTATTGCTTTTGGTTGCAATTCTTTTGTTTTTGTTGTTTTTTGCATTTTGAGACTGTGGTAATGCCAAGAGTGCGGCAACATAAAAGTTATCGACAACTGAGTAAATTCGACAGAGGTCGCATTATTGGCTTACGTGAAGGTAGTTTTTCATTGAGAGAAATTGCTAGTCATCTTAACCGTAGTCAATCCTCTGTAGTAAGGTGTTATCAAGCATGGTCTAGAGAAGGTCAAGAACGTCGTAGAAGAAGAAGTGGACCGCCATCTCCGATTAATGGCGTTAAGAGAACGATTCTCGAGTACAAGATCAATAGCCGATCAATGGTTTGAAAACGAAGGACGTGCTGTAACCTTTCGTACAGTTTACCGTCGAATTAGAGTAGCTTACAGTCCTATCGACCACATCTTGTGCTTCCGCTGACGGCTCGTCATCGACAGCACCGTTTGGAGTGGTGTACCTTACGACTGGATTGAGACATGCACTGGCATGCGCAATACACTGTGGGAGTTATGATATGTTATTGTCTATGAAAGCAGGTCTCAGTTGGTATTCATCCGAGGCAATACGAATGCCCACCGATATGTTGATGAAGTGGTAAAATCCCATATCCTTCCATTCCTCCAGGAGCTGTAGGGCCCGCTTTTGCAACAGGATAATGCCCGTCCCCACATTGCAAGGCATTCTATGGAACGCTTCGAAGAGGCTAAGGTCAATATCTTGCGGTGGCCACCCAGATCTCCCGACCTTTCTCCCATCGAACATGTCTGGGACATGATGGGTAGAAGACTCAAGCAATTAGCCAATCCTCCACAGACACTAGAAGCTCTCCGGTGTGAATTACAGATTGCCTGGGATGGAAGAAGTCGACCAACTGTTGGAATCCATGCCAAAAAGGGGTGCGGCAGTGTGAACTAATACGGGTGGTCCGTCCAACATTTGTTATAGTCAAACCTCGAAGCTCCGGCACTCCTAGGTTTGACTAGTCAATCCTCAGGTTTAGCTTAAAGTCTTAGTCAAAGTCCAAATAAATGACGTTTTTCGGCCTTTGACTAAAAAATTTTCATCAAACCTAGGAGGGACTAATTTGGTCAGGCAAACGTCGAAACTCAACTTCATGAAATCGGGGTTTGACCAGTCAAACATCTTAGTTTGTTAGATTAGGTATAATAAAACGAAATTTTTTATTTTTAATGTTTATTGTTTTATTATTGTGGTAATTAAAATAAAAAATTAGTCAGTATTCTGACATGGTGAGGCATTATGACATTTAGAATTGCACAATACGTTAGATCTTTTACATTTACATAGTTTTGAAGAGCATTTTTTATTGCAGTGGCATTTTATAAAGCCTTGCACTCTTTTATTTGATTCCTCGAAAAAAGTGTGTTTATTGTTCCGTGTTTCGTCCCTACTCTGTATAAACCTATCTTGTATGATACCCAAAACATTTCGAGGATCTCCTTTGGCTCTATCGAAGCTGGAAATAAGTATGGTAACAGTTTTTCCAATCGCGATTGGCGGAAATTTTTGTTCAGTTAATTGTTTCATAACATAAGCCTGAGCTTGAAGACCTTATAATCGGCTTTTCTTTATTTATTTTTATATTTTCTATCTGTGCACTACGCATGCATGTAACTTTACTTCCGAAGCCTTCATAGTCTGCAACAAGTGTGCTGTCAGCGCACACAACATGCACGACCTGATCCCAAATTATGTGCGCCTGTGGTATCTTTTTGGCAAATACAACAAACCACATCTGAAGAAGTAATCTCAACTGTTGAAGAATTTTCTTCCTCTTAGTGACAACAGTCCAGGGACTTTGTCAATATGGTGATCCTTAGTTTTTTCTCCGATTGAAGTATCTTCTTCCACTGTTGACGACGACAGTCCAGGTATTTCCATTTCATCTCTTTGGACTAAAATAAAATTCATATACTTAGGTACTTAGCTAAACCATATTACATGTAAATAACAATTACAATCATTTTGCTTCTCTCCACACGAATTGATAGCGTTTTCTAACTCTTCCTCTGTCTGAAGAACCTTTTTTATGGAATCTGGCAGTGTTTGAAATCCAACATGAGCTTTTCGTCCTAGAAAAAAACAATTCATAAAATGTTTATTTATTTTCGCATTTATAATATTATATAGTTAGGATATCATATCACATTATATTATATTATGTTATGTTATATTATACTCACCAAACATCACTTCAAACGGTGATTGTTGTATGCCATGATGGTATGCGCAATTCTTCTGCAGTTGACAGAATCGGAGGCCCTCACTCCAACGATTAGTTTTATTATCGTCCATCCAGGCGAACAATATTTGCTGTATATGCTGATTCGCACGCCCAACGCTTCCCTGACTGAGAATGACGCGGTTTGCCATGCACTATGGACAATTCGGGACACATAACTTTTAACTCTTTTACGACACGGTTGGCGAATTCTCGTCCGTTGTCTCATTGAAGCACAGAAGGCGCACCCAAAGTACAAAAAATATCAAGGAGAATATGAACCTACTTCCTGTGCTGTTTTTGTGTGTAGGGGGCGTAGAATCAAAAATGTTGTCAAATGATCTTCATAGTTTAAAATATACTTGTAATCACAATCAGGACACGTTTGCATATCTATAAGGTCTACTTGTCCCCGTGCGTGGATGACTTGAACGGTTTAACGACTAGCCCCTTTTTAGGGTGACTCTTTTTCTTGTGACACGTTTGGCATAAATCCAAATAATAGTTTAGGTACTCTTTTGTGACATTTGCATACTTTTTATTCAAGGCTTTCATTGTGAGATCTCTACCCCCATGACCACATTCCTGATGAGCACGTTCAATCACATCGAATAACTCGTCGTCCGTAACGTAGTATTGTATATTTTTTGTTTCTGATATTGGCTTGATCAATTTTTTTTCGTCCCCAAAACACACAACGTCGTAGCGTTTGAGACGGCGATACTGTAAAGACGTTTTATTTATAGCTACTTTAGCTGATTCTACCTCGCAAATAATCTGCTAATACATCTGTTTATTTCTTATATGAAATTAACACTTATTTTTATTCAAATTAGAAATTTTCTGTTAAAACTTCACTTTTAAGGCTTCTTTATCCACGTTTTCAGTAACAACACTGTTTGATTCACTCATCTTTAATCTTACACACCCGCACGCTCAATGTACAAACATGAAATGACAAAATAATTTATCGGAACACCGCAAGAGACGCGTATAAACCACACCCACACGCTCAATGTATAAACATGAAATGATAAAATAATTTATTGGAACGCCGCAAGAGACGCGTATAAATAAACATGTTACAAATGCAGTACAGATCGACGTTTGACCGAGTCTGCCGGTCCCTTCTAGGATCGACTAGGCTAAGCCCGAAACAGATTATTTTACTTTCGACGTTTGACTGAAAAGTTAGGAACTTCTAGGTTTGACAAAAATACTTCATTCAAAGGCCGAAATTGGAATATATTTCGGGGTTTGCCCGAAGGCTTTGGTCAAATCTAGGATAAACCAGCCATTCCGGGAAGAGACTGCATATCGATCTTTGACTATAATATATATATATATATATATATATATATATATATATATATATATATATATATATATATATATATATATAGGTGTCTAGAATCTACCCACGTTCTATGGCTATCTTTGTTATTATAAGAGATACAGAATCGGTTAAATTAGCAAAATACCGATAAGAAAATTCAACATTGTTGCCAACTTTCTAAGATATCTGAAAATAACTAAATTTTCAATCGGCTATATTTTTTTAATATTCAAAATATGAAAAAGTTATAAGAGAGACTTTTGATAGCTATTTTTACGCAAAATGGGAAAATGCTAATAAAAAATTTTTTTAGTAATTATTTTTCGAGCTACAACCCAAACATACATTTTTTTAAATGACAATTGTGGGTGGCTATGGGCTCATTCGATGACTTATTTTTTTCTGATTTCAAAAATGTATATTAGTTAACTCACAATTTTCAAAAAAAAGGTAATTATAATATTTAGTAAACAAATTAAAGTGTGCCATGAACATTTAAATAACAAAATAAGCTCATATTCTACTACTAAATTTGTTGAAACAACAACAAATAATGTACTACATTATCAACATAAAAAAGTTCTAAATAAATTTAACTTACAACGAAGAGTAACAGCAAAAAATATAAACAGATAACACAGTCATAGAAGTGCTTCAAAATCCCCTCCATTATTGTGAACACACATTTGACATCGTTTTAAAATTTTGTTTTAAACTTTTAATAAACTTTGGGTTCTAATTTGTTGTATAGCATACGAAGAAAAATAATAATTCTACATCATCTTTAGTAGATGTGCAGCTACCCAGTACTTCTTCAGCTGCACAAGAGATAAGTGTGCCAGGACCAAGTCAAACAAACTTAAAGACATTTGTTGTAAATGAAGATGACGTAACTTCTGCCGAAACGTTATGGGCTCTCCAAGTTGTTACTGGGAAAAATGTCTCTTAACTCCTGCGATAAAACCTCATCAGCGTTCAAAGTGATGTTTCCAGACAGTAAAATTGCTCAGAGCTTTACCATGAGCAAGACGAAGGCTTCCTATGTAATAAACCATGGACTAGCCCCATATTTTCAAGAAAATTTACAAAAAGATGTACAACAGTGCAACGCCTATGTGGTTTGTTTCGATGAGTATATGAACAAATTTGTTCAAACAGGGCAAATGGACTTCCGTGTTCGTTTTTGGGACGTTAATATTCAAAAAGTGTCTACTAGATATTGGAATAGTGTATTTTTAGGCAGGGCAACTGCAGAACACTTGTTAGACGGATTTGTCCAAGGACTTTCCTTGCCTTTAGGAAATATTTTGCAAGTCTCGATGGACGGACCCAACGTCAATCTCAGTTTTTTGAATAAACTGGAAAGCCATTTACATGCGGTAAACCCAGAAGGTAAGTCTCTGGTGGATATAGGAATTTGCAGCTTGCATACGGTAAATGGAGCCGTGAAAACTGCAATGTCAAAAAGTGGTTGGGAACTTTTTCACTTCTTCAGATCTCTCTATTATTTTTTCCGTGGTAGTCCTGCTCGACGTGCTAAATACACAGAAATAACAACTAGCACTGCCTTGCCCTACAAGTTCACCTCAATAAGGTGGTTAGAGAATGAAACCTGTGTTGATCAAGCTCTGAAAATCTATGATAATGTCGAAAAATTTGTTAAAAAATACAATGAAAAAGATAACAAAAATCTGCACTACATCAAAGAATATTTAAATGATCCCCTTTTTAAGGGCAAACTGAGTGCTTTTAGAAGTATTTTGTCATGCATAGAACCTTTCCTAAGGAGGTTTCAAAGTCAGAAACCGATGGTTCCTTACCTGTTTACTTCATTTGAGGAACTAATGAAAAAACTAATGATGAGATTTGTGAAATCTGAAAAGATATCTGAAGGAAATACTTCGCAAAAACTGTTAAATTTAAACTTGCAAGACAGTATCAACCTGGTTCCCACTGAAAAAGTTGATGTAGGCTTTGCTGCAAAAAGCCTACTGAAACAAATCAAATGTTCAGAAAAGGAGAAACTTGCCTTTAAAAATGAGTTGGAAACTTTGCTAATAACTATGGTAGAGAAGCTCAAAGATAAAAGTCCTTTAAAGTCTCATTTAGCACGTGGGCTTACTTCCCTGGACCCAAAAATGGTACTGCTCAAACCCAGCTTAGCAATAAAACGACTTGATACTGTTCTAGAAACTCTTCACAGCCACAAAAGAATATGTGAGGCATCAGCTGAAATAGCTAAACACCAGTTTTCATTGTTGACAGATGAAGCTCAGAGCTCTTCAGTAATTAACAACAAAATAAATGATTTTATGTTGGAGCAAAATGACGACATGGGTCTAGATGAATTTTACTATAACCTTTTAGGAAGAGACAAGAGGTATTCGGATTTGTGGGCTGTTATGAAGCTCTGTTTTATTTTATCCCATGCCAATGCAGCTGTTGAATCCGGATTTTCCATTAATAAACATTTACTGGTTGAAAATCTTCATGAAGAGTCCCTAGTGAGTCAGAAAATTATTTGTGGCGCCATACAACATATTGGTGGTTTGAAAAATGTAACAGTAACTAAATGTATGATAACCTCAGTCAGTGCTTCAACGAGAAGATATCAATCTTATTTGGATAAGAAAAAGTTAATGCAAACAGAAGAAGAAAAGAAAAGAGTTGAAAAAAGGAAAATCGAGAGACAGATGAAAGAATTGGAATAAAAAAGGAAAAAGTTACACTTTGAAAGAGAAAAAGAAGATGTAGAAATTGACAAAAAGATGAAACTTCTCCAGAACATGAAAAAACAACAATAAAAGTTTAACGAACTTTCCAGATTCCTATTACACATTATTTCACATGTCTCAAGAAAGACTGAATATATATTTGTAATACCTACAGAGTGCTTTAAAGTTTAAAGTTGTATAACATACTTTACTTACTTTGTATTACACACTTGTAGCAATATCATTCATCAATAAAGATAACACAAAAGCCATTTTTACAAGGGTCGCGTTATGCTGCTAAGTAGAAACGTATATGTATGTGTAGCCCAAATTAACTGCTGATTTCAGTTAATAGTGAAAAAATAAGGCTACCTTTTAATTAAACAGCGATTTGCCTGTTAACTCGTCCAATGTAACAGTCGACCCTTGTAAATCTGGCTAAAAGGAAGAAAAAAAGGATGTGGAGAGAGCTAGGCCAGCTATGGGGAAGGTGGAGGCTGGGTTTTCTTTTTTCTTCCTTTTTATGCAATTTATAAACTCGTAATGTAGTATTTCTTTGTTAATTCAATGTATCGCGTAGTCTCCGTGAGTGAGGGAAATTTCTGTAAAACGGTCAGGGAAATTTGACAGTAAATTTCTGTGGACACCCTGTAAATACTATAATTACCTTTTTTTTTTTTGAAAATTGTGAGTTAAATAATAATATTAAACATACATTTGTAATCAGAAAAAAATAAGCCATCGAATGAGTCCATAATCACCTATAGTTGCCATTTAAAAAAATGTATGATTGGGTTGTAGCTCGAAAAATAATTACTAAAAAAATTTTTTATTCACATTTTCCCATTTTGCGTAAAAATAGCTATCAAAAGTCTCTCTTATAACTTTTTCGTATTTTAAATATTAAAAAAGATATAGCCGATTGAAAATTTGTATGATTTTTAGTTATTTTCAGATATCTTAGAAAGTTGGCAACAATGTTGAATTTTCTTATCGCTATTTGAATTGTCATGTAATTCTGCCCAACTTTGCTAATTTAACAGACTCTGTATCTCTTATAATAACAAAGATAGCCATAAAACGTGGGTAGATTCTAGACACCCTGTATATATATATATATATATATATATATATATATATATATATAAAGGGGCTGGTGTTATGCTTTGTGTAAGAGGTTTCCATACATGTGGTAGTTGTTGGCCGTCGTCCCTTTTGTTTACAAGTGAGGTCGTCTCTCTTTTTCCACTCCTTCTCTAATTATTCTTTTTTGTATTGTGTTTTCTGGAGCGATCAATTTAACCCCTTCAATGTTAATTTTATGTCCAGTTTCTATTGTATGACTTGCTAAAGATAATGATAGAACTTTTTGTCTAATCGATAGGTTATGTTCTTCTATTCTACTTTGAAGACCAAGCGATATCCGAATTCACATAGAAACCAAGGATGTGGCTTAGATACGTGGACGATACTTTCGTAGTTTGGCAACACGGCAAGCATAAGATAGATGAATTCCTAGATCATCTAAATAGCCGCGCACCCTCCATAAAATTCAGTGAAATTGGAGTCTGAATAAAAACTGCCATTCCTGGATGTACTTGTACATATGAATGACAACACTTTCACGACAAGTGTATACAGGAAACCTACCCACAAAACCGTGAAGTTAGACGTGGCAAAATGCTTGTGCGATAGAGAAGAAACAATATGCTCAGAACAAGAGGACCTGAACAAAGAAAATATCGCTAAAACACACAAAGAAAATGGCTACCCCGATCTAACACCTAACCTAAACAGAGAAATGGTAACCGAAAAAGAAGAACCTAAATATACAGCAATAATACCATATATACAAGGTACCTCAGACAAAATACGAAGAATTGTGTATACAACCTACCATGCGAATGCGGCAGAGCATACATAGGAGAGAGCAGTAGACCACTCAAAGTGAGAACACAGGAACATAAAAACAACGTCCGCAAGGGCCAAACAGAAAAATCTAGAATCGCCGAACATGTTTGGAACGAAGACCACCGCGTCCAATGGGATAACATACAGATAGTGGCAAAAGACGAGAATACAACTCGTCGAAAACTCAAAAGAAGCCACATACATCGCACTAGCAGGAAAACCAATAAACCAAGCTAGTGTGGAAATGAAACCCATATGCAATACAAAAAGTATTAAGGTGGCACATTTAAATCAAATGTATGGATTGCTTATTCAAAATTCTGTGAACAAATTTATTTATTTTATGTTAGGTACATCAAATGTTATTGAATTAATTACCAAAAACATTTAAGTATTTATTGTTTAAGTACAAATAAGATGGTTTTGAAGTTATAACATTTTCTACAAATAATTTACACAATTTTAGTTTTGTAAACATTTGTAAAATACTTGAAAAAAACATCATTCTGATCACATTTGATTATAAAGTGACTAATAAATTACAATGATTCTTCTACAGAACTTTCTTCCTCTTTATCTGATTAACTTGTATTTACTTGAAATGACAACCTTTCTACAGTTTCATCATAAGTGTAAATAATATAATAGCATTTAAAACATTCACATAAATAAAGTGTAATGTTATTCACAATAGAAACAAAACACATATGCATAATCAAAATTTAAAATAATGTCCAAGATTTTATGGAAAAATAAGCACAAATCGTTTATTATTATTGATTTATAACTTGTAACTACAAAATTAATCTTATCCTCCATTTTATTGACTAAAATGTTCAACGTTGGCACCTTTTTTTCTACAGTATATACTTCATGAACGGTCCTTTTTAAAATGCCTAAATCTGCTTCATCTAAAGCCATTTTATTAGAACCTTCACTTCTTTTTTTCTTAGAAGGAGACTTTAAAACTGAATTTTCAGCTGTTGCAGCTTCATTTCTGATACAAAGAAATACGTCATTTAGAAATTACATTTAAGGTTTACAAACTACGTACCTAATTTTTTTTATAAAACTAATCGATTTTCCTGTTGCCGCAGCAGCTAGCTCAGTAGCCTTGTCCAAAGGGAATGTCCACACACCATTAGCTTTTTGTTTATCGAAAAATTCCACAAATGCTTTAATGATGTTCCGGGCTTCGGAATGAACACTCTTCTTCGACTTACTAGCCATTACGAATAAAACCTGAAAAATTCGAAATATTGAAAATCAACATGATTGGATATTTTAAAACTTGTCATGCTCATTTAATTTAAGTGCAGCTACGTATTTCAAAATCGTACACTACTCTAAATATTGAAAAATCGATATTTAAAAAAGCATGCTTACTGTTTTAAGGTTATGAACTCTATAATCGTTTTATTATTTAAAGCTTTATACTAAAAGATACATGTGCACAATACATACCGTTTCTCTCACAAATCAGTAAAAGAGCATTGAAAAGACTTTTTATAAAGACTAATCGACAATAAATACTCAAGAAACACGAAAATAACCTGCCAATGCAAAATGCGTATGACAAATGTCAATTGTTTGCGTTTGGGAATGTACTCGGAGACTTCTTAATGGTAATTGAACGAACGTTTTACGCTATAAATTTTTAATTTAGTTCACATATTTTCCGGGGTTTTGTTTGCTTGGTAGATGTATATATATATATATATATATATATATATATATATATATATATATATATATATATATATATATATATATATATATATATATATATATATATATATATATATATATATATATATATATAATTATAGTACATCGATGCAAATATTTCAAAGGTGATAGACATACGTCGATATTCGAGTTCGATTTACACGGCAAACATACCTATATACCAAGTGTTGCGAAAGTTTTGAGAGAATGCCACTTTTAGTATTTCTTGCATTTTACCGATGCTTGGTTCTGCAAATATCGACAGCTGTACAATTGAGTTATACAAGCTCTTATCGCAAACTTATACTAAGTTTTTATTTCGTTATGAATATTCATATTTTTATCCAGAAATGCCTAAAATGGTTATATGGTTCTTAGCTGTACTTAAACATGAAAGTTTTCGAATTTGTAAAGACAATCACTAAAATTCAAACGTGGATTTATGTCTCACAATCTTTCGTTAATTTTTTCCAATTTCAGAAACTTCCTTGGGCAATGGTCTTTAAGATAGCATGAATAGTTTAAATTTTTCGCAATGGAAATTTAATTAATTATGTAAGGCATTCGCCAAAATGTAAAATAGCTTCATTATTGTAGTCTTAGATATGCTTTAAAAAGCAGATTTTAGAAATATCACTATTTATCTAAAACATTGATAGTATTATTATTGGTAGTTCAAAATGAGATCCACGTTTCGAATACAATTTCGAGTCCGTATTTAGTACTGCCTGAGGCAAGACATCATGGTTTGGAACCACAATTCTATCCCTAGCTATTGAGTGGTACGATATTCAAAATTTATACCAGATATTTATACGTCATCTAATGTGTAATGGAAAGGATACTGGTTTGCAGTATCCTTTGAACAACTTTCATACATGAATAAAATGTACGCATTAATTCTACAGGGTTAGCAAAATGACGTCCATAATACAACTCGAAAACATAAATCATGGAAAGCCAATACAACACAAATGAATAAATTGAAATTTTATCGTACATTGACAATAATGCAAGTAGTAAATTCAATCATTCGTTATTAGTTCTAAAGGATCTCGAAATAAATAGGTAAATCCAATAGACTAATAATGTATCAGGATATTCGTAAATGGTCTTGTCAAATTGAGTATCGATCATTTTAACGAGGAAGATGCGATCATTCTTATGTTGACCCCAGAGGTAATGCATCAAAGCTCAAAGGGCTATAGGTCAGGAAAGATATCCAGATAGGCCAAGACTATTGGACCCGTATTTAATGCAATAATCGCCGTCGTGAACATGGAAATTTGTCTCATCGTTGAAGTTCCTGGAATTGAATAATGTATCAGTACGCGGACATCCATCCTGATTGAGCAACCATTGAAGTTCTTCTGAATGCTCATCCCACAAGGAGTATCAGAGAAGTAGCTCGTAAAGCACAACTTGTCTGTTTGGAAAGTTTGGACCGTTCTAAAATGCGAACCAACATCCTCTGTACACATCAGTACAGCTTTGATAGGCAGAATCCTCTACAGATGGTCCTGAATTTAAGTCGATTTCTTCTAAACGCAGACATCGATTAGATGGACTTTGAAAAGTACACTGTGGACAGACGAATCACAATTTAAAGATAGGTAAGTTACTAATTTCCATAATTTACATGGGCAAACAGTAAATCCCACATGAAACCATCACGGTTACAGTACAAATCTTAGGTCTGTAGACGTCTCTGGCCACTTCGTGAAGGTTATTGGCTACAGCCCAATGATTGGACATGTTCTGCTTATACCGAACACTCCACAATTCGGTCAGAACCTACTCTGCAGTTCAGACCAGATAGATCTTATCGATATTTTGATGACGTACCACTAAATAGGGATAGAATTGTTTAAACGATGGATGCCAATACCACTGCAGTAAGCGCATTCGTCTTGGAAAATCAGAATTCCTTAAGTCCTTGATACAATGAATGGTCCAATTTATGACCACCTAGGTCACCTGACCTAACCCCGTTGATTATTGTGTTTAAGAGCATAACAATTAGTTTACAAAGTCGAAATTTTAATGAACACTTAATCGAAAGAATAAACGACGTTTCATTCAAATGAATAGACGATTAATTTACGTTTCAAGACCAAATAAGAAAACGGCTCGAAATTGTATTCGAAAGCGGTATCTCATTTTGAAGCCAATAATAATCTATTAATGTTAAAATATGTGTAATTAAATTAATTTTTCCAATTTGTAAAAATTTTTAAATCTATTCATGCTTATTAAAGACCATTGCCCAAGGAAGTTTTACTGAAATTGAAAAAAATTAACGAAAGATTTTAGATTAAATCCACGTTTGAATTTTAGTGATTGCTTTTTACAAATTAAAACTTTCATGTTTAAGATTCTAGGCAAGAACCAAAGACATTTTAGGCTTTTCTGATAAAATATATGAACAATCACTTCATAAGGAATAAAAATAGTATAAGTTTGCGATAAGACCTTATTACTCTTGTACACTTCGATATTTGCAGAAAAGAAGGTAAATCTTAAAAATAAAAATGGCATTTTCAAAAGCGGTAACACTGTATATAGGTATGTTGCTTAAATCGACTAAAATCACGTATTCTATCACCCTTTAAATATTTGCATCGATGTACAAACACCTGAATATATGTACAATGTGTCCAAAATTCGCTTCTCATAAAGGGAATCGCTTCTGTTATACTTACGGCAAAGGTTAAATGGGGAAGTTTTAGAGGAAGCTTAGAGCATTCGATATTCCGGTTTCAGATTTACGATCGGTCAATTGGTTTAAAATATCGGCGTAAAACCGAAAATGGCGGATTTCGTATTTCGCCAGTAAATCCGAAATGGTTAATTTGACACTGTATGTGAGATTATTCGGACACTTTTTAAGACGAATAAGATGGCGTGTATGACATGTCACAATCGTCTTTTGTTATCCCACAATCTGCCTCAACTTTCATATTTCTTATTGCCGCCATATTGGATTTTTCGATTTTTGAAAGAGCGCAATATTTCCAGTTTAGTGATGTCTCACAACTGCATAAAAGATTAGAGTTTCATCGAAATATCACACTTTCTAAAGTTAGGTCATTTTATTATTAGTAGGCCATTTTTTGTCGCAAAATAACATTAATAAATAATATAAAAATTTTTGAATTTTCAATAAAACATGAAATTAAATAACGACTTCCAACAAGACAGATGGTTTGGGACAAATTCCCAGCTATGAGTGTGTTAAAAAATAAACCAGAAAAATCGTCATTAATTAATTAATACTTGAACCTTTGAACAACCTACAATAAAATTACAATTAATTTACAAAAATGACGTCCATTTACATCGAGACATTTTTGACAATTGGTAAATGTTTTGTACAACCCTAGCAAGTGTATTTCCGTTAACACTATCTCTAAATGTATCCAAAACTCTCTGTCTCAGGGTTTCTATGGTCGCAGGACGATCAAACTCAGACCTCATTCTTGTGTGACCCCAGAGGTAGAAATCCAAGGGCGAAAGGTCAGGGATCTAGGAGGCCAAGATATTGGACCATTTAATGCAATAATTTTTCATCAAACTGCTCCCTTAAGAAGTTCCTGACTTGAATGGTGTTGTGTGGGACATCCATCCTGTTGAAACCAGGTTCTTCTGAACTCATCTTCGGTGAGAGTAGCTCGTAAAGCCGGCACAACCTGGTTTCGCAAAAGCTCTAGGTACCTCTGTCCGTTTAAGTTAATAAAAAAATGGTCCTATAAGTCGATTTCCTGCAATGATTAATAATTTATAATAAAGGTGCCCAATTAAAATAGGTAAGTTAGATTAAATTACCAATAATCCCACACCAAACGTTACTTCCAAATCTGGTCTGTAATCTCTTGCCACTTCGTGAAGGTTTTCTACAGCCCAATGATGAATGTTTTTAAAAACTCCAAATTCGTAAACCTACTCTCATCAGACCACAAGACATGATTAACAAAATCATTACACATTCTAGTATACCACTCAGAAGCGCATTCGTCTTGGAAAATCAGTTTCCTTAAGTCCTTGAACTATTGTGGGTTTGTATGGATAGTAGTTATTCTTTTTAACACTCTTTGTACCGTTGATTTTGACACACGAATTTCCGTTCTACCGTTCTTACCGATGCACTGGGGTTTTCGTTGACAACTTGTAAAATGTTTCTGTCACGATTTTCATTATCAATATTGTATCCGCTTTTAGGTTGTTCGAAGGCCCATAGTTAATTAAATTAATTACAATTTTTCTGAAGTGGGTTTATGAGGCTGCCGTCGTTCTACATCTCCAAATACCTCGCTGAGGTAATGTCGGCGTTTCTGTTTGACTGCAAGTAAAGCGCTAACATGTCAAACTTTTCTTCATTTGAATAGGGAATACCGGCCATTTTCAACAGGCTTTTACAATTTGTGTGTCACGTTTATGATTTTAATGACAGAAAAGCGTACTACTTATGAAAACACTACTTTGAATTATTTAACGTCAAAGTCAGAGCCACCTTATATGGAAAAAATTAAACCCAGCTTTACTGACAAATAAATCATGTCCTACTAATAATAATAAATAAGACCTAACTTTAGAAAGTGTGATATTTCGATGAAACTCTAATCTTTTATGCACTTGTGAGGCATCACTAAACTGGAAATATTGCGCTCTTTCCAAAAATCGAAAAATCCAATATGGCGGCCATAAGAAAAATGAAAGTTGAGGCAGATTGTGGGATAACAAAAGACGATTGTGACATGTCATACACTCCATCTTATTAGCCTTAAAAAATTATCCGAATAATCTCACATTGTGACAGCTGTCAAATTAACCATTTCGGATTTACTGGCGAAAAACGAAATCCGCCATTTTCGGTTTTTCGCCGATATTTTCAAAACCAATTGACCGATTGTGAATCTGAAACCGGATATCAAATGCTCTAAGCTTCCTCTAAAACTTTCCCCATTTAACCTTTGCCGTAAGTATAACAGGAGCCGAGATCACTTTATAGAGAAGCGAATTTGGGACACATTGTATAGGTATATAAGTTCTAAAAAATATATATTGGATTACTCAGTGGCTCAGCGGTAAAGGTGTCAGACTAGTAAGTGAAAGGTACGAAGTTCGAATCTGAGAGCAGTCAAGTGCTTGGGAAAAACATATGAATTCGACTTAAGTGCGAAACAGTCTTTCTGAGGACTAAGCCTGATGACGGGAGCAGAGTCTGCTTCCGAAACGTCGCGCTCAAAAAGCAAACACTGTGGAAATAGGCCAATCAACTTAACTAATATGAAACCGCAGTTATAAAACACTTATAATACAGAAGCATAAAATATTTCTCATTTAGAGGAACTACCGAATTATTTGGGGCTATAAATAACGGTAATTATTTGGGTGCACTGGAATTAATGGAGTTCGGCCCATGTTTAAAAAGTCACATTCATAACAAAGGTAACCAGGGCAGAGGTAACATATCGTATTTATCTTCAACAGTTTGCGATGAATTTATTAAGCTGATGGCTTTAAAAGTAAGAGAACAAATTTCATCTGAAATCCGCAGCACTAAGTACTATTCAATCATAGTGGACTCTACACCAGATATTTCTATTTTATGTGTATAGAAAAGTATGGATTCTCTGCAAAATCCATATATAATATGGATGAAACAGGAATGTTAACTGTTCCAAATAAAACTCCAAAAGTTATTTCAATAAAAGGGGCTGTAAAAGTAGTATCCGCAGAAAGATAGTAACTGTTTTGCTGTGTTAGTGCTTCTGGGCATTATAACCACCAGCATTATTTATCCCAGAAAAGAAAAAGAAAGAGTTAAATAAAAATTATTTAAAGTGGCTGCAACATTTTAAAACGCATGCAAAACCAAGTAAAGAAGAACCTATGCTTCTCATTTTAGATAATCATGCATCCATATAAACTGAATCAGTAGAATTTTGCCCAAAGGAATTCATCTGTTGAGTTTGTCATACTAGCATAAGTTGCAATGGATGTTGGGGCCTTTGAAGGCCTTACTCCAAGAAGATGACAAATGGATAGTTACAAATCCAGGAAAACAATAAGTCAATTTGAAGTTGCGGCATTGTTTGGGAAAGCTTATTCAAAGCTTGCATCAATTCAGAAGGCTGAAAAGGCATTCTCTTCAACGGGCATCTGGCCTTACGATCCAGATATATTTCCAGAAGAAATTTAAACCATCCGGTATCAATGATACACCAGCTCCAGAAATCGAATATGCTGTCGACAACAGTATTGGTTCGGGAAATATTGAGATTGAAATAAATGATCCAGAACTTTTAGAGCTCATAAATTTGCTTCCATGGCAGAAATCGAACAAAACCATCATCGAATTCGCCCATACCTGGATGTTCTTTAATTTAGATGAAACTGTGCATTCCTCTTCGCCTAAACCTAGATGTTTCTCTAATCAAGACAAAACACCAGACCTTTCGACCAAACCTGGACCCTCTAATCCAGATGAAATTGCATTTTGTTTAATTTGGAGTCTTCCTGTAAATTCCGGTAAAAGTGTGATGAGGTTATTAGATTGCAATATCTTTTGACTTTTTGCAGGCAATTGATGAGATATCCAAGGAAATGCCACAATTAAAATTCCAATCACCCAAAATTTTCTTTAACAGGTCTAGTCAAGGTGAAACCAATGAAGATCTTTATTCACACCAGGCTCAGGTAAGAAACAAAATTAATTAGGTAAGTTGTATTTTTGTAATATATAATTTTGAAGATACAAATGGTGGGATGCACCCAAAATTTAATATCAGAAGAAAATACAAAGAAAACCAATAAAAAGAAATTCTAAAAAATTTGTTGGCCAAAAAAAAGTTATGAATGCAACTAAGCGAAAGAGAGTGGGTAAGAGGTCTGAAGTTTTAAAGCACCTTCAAGGAGGAACCTGCTAAAGATGCAGAAAAGAGACAAAGAGAATAAAGCAAAAATAAAGTTAAAAAGCAAATAAAAAAATCTGCCACAAAAGGTGGAACTCATGGAAAAGTGTCTAAGAAAAGGTGTTAGTTAAAAGGTTGAAAATAATGTTTCTGGGAATGTCCAGCTTGTACTGAGACATACTCGGATCCACCAAAGTTGACTTGGTTCAATGTTCAACATGTTTACGATGGTTTCATGAAATCTGCACATCTTACGTAGGGCTAGGAACATTTGTGTGCGACTTCTGTAACGAAAAGGCTAAATTAAGTAATGCGTACTCTTAGAACATATGCCCAGAATAACCATGCGTCCTCTTAGTTCATTGGTATCCTAAGAGTGCGCATAAACAAAAAATACAATTTTGTTAATTTTCTCCTACCATTTTGAAGAAAAATATTTAGTTTCATGTTCTTTTCCATAAATATATAGTTCTTTGTCGCATTGTATTGCTTTATTTGAAATCTAATACCCAATTTGTGAACTACAGTTGATTGAAGGTTATGTGCGTACTCTTGGGCACCTTTCCCCTATTCTTTTCAAAATTAAGAAACATCCTCATTAAAATGTAAAGAACAAATTCTTTTTTAACGAAGTTTATCTTCATCTAATTTAAAAAGTTAAAAATTTCCAGTTTACAAGCCTAAGACGACTTAAATGAATAGTGCGCGATTCCGCTTATGAAACATCAAGTCTAGTGCGAAAAGAATTTAGTTACGACGGTGTCTTGTACGTGTGGAAAATAAATACACAGGTGCGTGTAAATAGTCATTAGTTAAATGTTTATAAATAACTGTTTTTAAATAAATAATCGTTATTGTGTAGTGTGTATCTAGGATGGTAGAAAATCAAAAAATGCCAAAAAGAAAGTGTACATTTATTGGAGATTTGGAAAATGAATATACACTCATTAAAAAGACACCCTCAGATAGTGATGTAAAGTGCTTAAAATGTGTGCACAGTTTTCACTTCCACATGGTGGAAAGGCGGATATTGTTCAACACATCGACACTTAGTCATAAAAACACAAATATTGTGGCTTCTAGTAGCATCAAAGTATCGTCTTTTTTTCGACACATTTGAAAATGAAGAACGAACGTTAGCTGCGATTAAATATACTTGAGCATAGCACAATGTGATCCACAATCAACTGTTTCGTTCTATGGATTGCACTAGTAAGCTACAAAAAGATGCTTCCAACAAAAATTTGCAGGTGCTAGAGCCATATCTGAAAGTATTGTGTGTAACATTTTGCAAAAAGAATCATTAAGCTCCATACAAAATGATCTTAGAACGATCATTTTGTAACAATCTATGCCGATTGTTCAAATCACGGGGGCGTAGAAAATTGACCTATACTCGTACGACATTTTATGAAAGACAAAGGTATTCAAGTAATGCTTTTGGAAGAGAAGAGATAGAAGAAGCATCCCCCCGTCTATTCGATGACGACTCGCAAGATACCGGCAAACGAATTGGATTAACCACATGCAACACGCCTAACAACACGCATACTTAAACCAATTAACATAAATATTCAAATAAAAACTTTTTTTTTCTTTCTTTCGTTAACACCAAAAATAACCACAACTCATGATTGTAAACTATACAATTACACAAAATAATGCAACGCCAACAAAAAAAGAATGACCAGGGCTGAATAGGAGAAGGACTCCTGAACGAACAAAAATCTAAATAAGCTAAAATAAGTAAGTTCTAAACATAAGCATACTAACAAAGAAAAACGAAATTAATTACTTCTTTACTGACTTCCTTACTTTACTTCTCGATTGACTTCTATTTCCTTTTCCCACGTAGTTGGAATCAGAAGTCGTTATTTCTACCAACCGACTCATTCAGAGGTGACTTGTAAATTTTCCTGATCATATTCACTAAACCAATTTCCGTTAGAATATTCTTTTCTGTATGCCTTCGCAGATTATTAATCGGTAGCGTTTGCAAAACACCACCACACTTGTACACTATACACCTACTCAGGTGCATGCCCACCATAAACAAACACCTCCTAGTACACGAAATCCAACTCTTTGCTTTTAGGTTGTCGCCTGAAAAGTATCGAGAATTCCCCGGGTAATATCCTGAAGGTGAAACGCCTGTACAGATATTTTCCTACCTCGCTTGTCTGGAAGATGTATGCCTGTTCAGTGTACCATCCTTCTAATTAACCAAAGGGTGTATTCCCGTTTGATTAATTTATCCCACCTAACATATACACAAACGAGCTGGTAGCCAGCCAAACCTCTGCAGATAGACAATCGCATAATAATCTCCAGAAAGTCCTGTATCCGTAAGAATAATCCTATTAAAATAGATATTTCCGTTTTTTTACGTTGTTTACAGTTTATAGTCTTGATATTTTATATTGTATTCATTTTGCGTAATTATAATAACTATAGCTGTCCAGTAAGTTAAATCAAAACTCCGTAAAAGTACTATTTTATTCTTAAATAAAATCAAGAAGGAACAGTTGACCTAGTGACCCAAATTCGTTTCGTAAAAAATACAGAGCCAATGGCCTAGTAAATCACTAGTAAATTGGATAGAAAAAGTTGAGACCTTAACAAGTTCCACAAACATTTATTTGCGAAGAATGTAAATATATCGAAAGTCTAGTTCCAGTGGGTAGATAAGTTTATTTAGTTGTAGTCCAACCCACGTCCGGCCCAGAAAAAAATGCCTTGTTTCTATTTTGATGGGATGTACAATTGTATTCATAGAAAATGGGCACTAAAATTGTTATAAAATTTTTGATTGAATTTGACTTATAATAAAAATTAATTATAGTTTTCTTATTATTATTTTATTAGTTACGTTGGGTTTAAAAATTTTTGTAAATATTGTAATACATTAAAATCATTTATCACATTTTATATGTTTTGTTTTGTCTAATGGCGTCAATACGAAAAGCCTGATTTACGCAAATATGCAAAAATCTAATGACTTGTACCCATTTTCAGTGAATAAACTGTACCACTCAGGGCCTTTATAAACAGTGAACACGTTTTTAAAAACATACCAAGACTTTTTTTACAGAGATGCGTTAAATAAATGGATTTAAACATAAAAAGAGTTCGTATAATACTAAATATCAGCCTTTATTAAAAATTAATGAGGAAATATTTTTACAGTAGGTATTGAATACGCATTTCTTTAAATAAACGTATACTTATTGTAGATTATAATGAATAAAAACTTTTTCTTGTTGTAGAAAACTAGAACGCAGTTAAAAACGTTGTATCTAAAAAATATATTATCATATTGACATGGGTAAATCAGTTAACAGTTGAACAGTTGTATGGTGGATTGGAAATCTTACAAGTTGTCTTTTACTTTTATTTTTATCCTTACTATTTAAGTCCTCCACTGGAAACACCGATTATCTGGTCGTAAAAAAAAAGGGATACATCTGGAATATCAGGAAAAGCATACATGAATCCAGAATTCGATTTGGTGTTCTTGCTTCGTAGGAATGTTGCTTCTATCTCTTCTAGACTTTTATCGATGTGTGTAACTTGTCCTATATCAAATTTGTTTTTTTTTTATTTTGGCAGAACTCTGCGTTTCAAAGCCGACAACCAACCACATGGATATTTCTTTTCCTACTGCATAAACGTCATTGAAAAATGTCCCGTGCTTTGAGACTCCATTCTCTCTAACTCCCTCAGTACAGCCCGCATCTTGCTCTTCATCTCGTTCGATTCCATCCTCATCACCTCTGTCTTCACCTTGGCATTCTTCCTGATAGCATTCATCTGATAATCTTCCCCAAAATCTTTCGAGCCAATGCTGCTATTACTTCACTGTCACTAGACTCGGATAAATCAGCATCACCTACACTTTTTCCTGCTGAAATGGCAATCTTTGTGCGTCTTCCTTTCAATGGTTTCACCATCCCCGTACCGTACGCTCTTCAGTATATTCATCACAGAATCATTGACAGCATCTGCTACATCATATCGCTGCTCGACAGAACCTCTTCACGATTTATTGGGGCAATTCCACATTTTCTGAAGCTCGATTGTATGTTTTTAACTTGACTCGGCTTAATTTCGCCCATCCGTTGCTTCAGTACGTGGGGAAACCTATCCTTGGGTATGCTCGCCCCCTTCTGACCTTTGCCCATTTACCACGTTTCCATGACTCTTCTCCAAGCCGTCTTCAGTGGCCTGAAGAAGGCGGCATCAAGTGGCTGTGTCATATGAGTAGTTAGGCGGTTTTAGGAGAATAATGGGAAGGATGGTTATCTCCTTTCGGTCCAGTCTTCAAAAGAGATAGTCTCCAACCACCCACTTGCACTTCTGTTGTACCGTACTCCAATTGTCCATTATGTATACATATTGTGGGCAATAATTTCCCAGATGCTGTGGCTGCGAACATAATTGAAGTTGCACTTTTGTTGTTGTTCCACTCTCTCTTTCTCTCTGTCTCTCTGGATAGCGACAACCCCGCTTAGAAATTACTCTTTTACGCCCAGGGTCGTCACTAAGGTTGGTTTCATAAAAATTTATTATATGCGTAGTCGGAACATCTCATAATTCTCCTGGTAGGTTATCGAAATACACATTTATTTCTTCCTTGGAAACATTGGATCGCGATCGTTTAATGTTTTGACACAGCTTGGTCCTGAGTCTATCGTTATGGCGTTTCATAAAACTGTACACAAAATCACGACCCGATAAGTTATTTTTTAATTTCCTATAATTTTTCCTCTACTGCCAAGATAATTTGTTACCACCTCTCTTTGATCATAGTGCCCCAGTCACTACATGTTATTAGTTGATTGACAATGAGTTTGACCTCCCTGCTTCTTTAAGACGGAATTTTTATGATGTCGATAAAGAATAGAAACACGCGCGTCAATAGAAACACATGTTTCTATTCACCCCAATCTAACATTCACATTCACTTTTTTTGAATAATGCTCGTTATTTAAAAAACAAACACTCCCGGAAACCACAATCAATAGAGCATACTTATTATGGCAAAGATTTGAAATTCTTACGTGAGTCTTTCCCTTTGATCAAAATCAAGTTTTCCGGACAATTGGTGCGTAATAATCACCGATACGTGACGTACTGAATAGGCAGTGTTGCCAACGTTTCAGAAGCATGTTTACCGTTAGATTTTATATTCTAAGATGTTTAACCATGAAACATGTTGACAAACTTTAAAAAACAAATTAATTTATATGGTTATAAGTCCCTTATTGTGTCCTTGGGATAAATTTATATTTATTTCTTCGTAATTTCCAGATGTTGGCTACTTAGTCTTTAATGTTAAATTAAAACCTTTAAGAATAATAAAATATTGTTTTCTTTTGATTTTGATTTCCTGTAGCACTTAACACCCACTTTGCGTAAATAATTTAATTAGCTAAGTACACAAAGGGTGTTAAGGAGTTAATTATCAGACATCTAATTACATTTTGAATGTCAATAATTTCCGAGTATTACTCGTTTTTCTCTCATTACTAATTATCACATCCACAGAGGCTAAAACCACGTCATCGAGTTCAACGCCAGTTGCGGAGACCGTACATTCCGCCAGGACCAGTGCAGGTAGTGGCCATCTGGAGATCCTTCCTACCGTTTTTTTATTTGTTCTTTTGTTTTCTTTTCCTTGGAATTTGTTTTATTGTTTTATTTTCCAATATAAGATAGTTATTTTTAGTTAGAAATGTGGAAATATTCATAGGAAATAAATAACGGTTAAAACGAATTAGTGTGTTTATCAAAATCAGGTAGTTGTCACAAATATTATCCGAACCTTACCCTCCTCTGAGCTATAGCCGGGACAAATTGAAATTAAGTAACAGCAGCAAATGTCTACTTTACAACCAATTAACAACAAAAATAAAGGCAATGTGCGCTGACAACAACAAATTGCAATGTTGGAGGACCAGCAAGACATGGCCAAAATGACGTCTTTCATAAAGTTCAGAAGTTACTTAAAAACCTTTAGTTCATAATTGTATTCAAACATCAGCGGGCTGCATGCCAATTGACATCGAATCCATTATTATGAAAATCTGTGGCTATTTCTACGTTTATGCTGATCGAGTTGAATAATTAAAAGAATTTTGTATTTGTTAATGGTGAATACAAAAAACTATGGCTAAGGTTTCTTCACTCACAATCTTCTACATTTCATAAATGTAGAACAACAACATATTAAAAATTGTTAAAATGTTTACCGGGATCCAACGCCGCCACGGAAAGGATTTTTTCTGATATGAATAAAATTAGGACCAGCGAAAAAAACTAGCCTTACTGTAAGAACTGTAAAAGGACTTTTAATAACAAAATTTTGATGCATGGTGGTACTCGGTAGAATATTTCCAGAAAATATATATATATATATATATATATATATATATATATATATATATATATATATATATATATATATATATATATATATATATATTATATATATATATATATATATATATATATATATATATAGGGACCGCCATGTTGGTATTGGAAAATTTTATTATTGAAATTTCTGAAAACCATTTGTTTTGTTGCAAAAAAATTATACGTTTGACCCAAATTTGGCGGGAATTTTGAAAATGTTTTGATGGAAAATAGGTCAAATTGACAAGATATCGAAAATTGAAAAAAATTATTTACAATGTAACAAAACCACATATACCAAATCAGAAAAAATGTGTTTTAAGTTTTAATTAAAATATTAGTTAGTTTACATTTTATTTACCCGTTAAAAATATTACATCAGCTCATGCGCTTCAATATACAGGGCATGAACACAACCAGTGACGAAACTAAATCGTATTTTCTATATTTTCCTCTCACAAATTGTCTATTTTACAAATATTTGATTAATTTTGACCTAAAATGATGTAATTTATGTTATTAAAACTATTTCCAGGTAAAACAAGATTTTATGATGATTCGTAATAAAAGCAGAGGGGAATAAATGGTATTTTTTTTTTCTGATTTGGTTCAAAATTGGCATATGGGGTCTTTGTTGCATTCTTACATTCTTTAATACAAATTTTTCAATTTAAGGCATCACGGTTAACATTTTTCAAAATTCAAATCTATAGTCCATGACAAATGTCACAATGGATTTTTTTGTCAGACATGAAACGGCCAATAGATTTTTCAAAATTTCAAAATAAAATTTTTCCCATATGTGTCCAAAGGCGGTCCCTAAATTTTTTACAATAAACTTAACTTAAATTTTTTAACGTGGATGTCAGTGTTTGACAAATGCGTCGTGTTCATAACAAGCATAGCTCTGCTACTATGGTAGTTCAGTATGACCGTCATTGCAGTTAAATTACCGCTGTAATTCATAACATTCAAAGGGATTATCATTGTAATGATAACGAAGTTGCATTGCTGTATAGGAGTAAATTATACATGAGGGAAATATTCAACTAGATACTATTACTTAAAAGGGAATATTCACTCAAATCCCATTCAAATTGTCCCTCGTATTTCACCCAAATAATTTTTTATATCATTATATCAAAGAGTACACATATATTTAGTACTTTTTGATTATACTTTTACATACTCATATTTTTACCTTCCAACCTACATATACACATATATAGGTGTAGGTTATGCAATCGACTATTTTTTCACTATAGCTAAATCGACTTATTTTGTGTGTGCGTGTGCGTGTGCGCGTGCGTGTGCGTGTGTGCGTGCGTGCGTGCGTGCGTGAGTGAGTGCGTGGTGCGTGTGTGCGTGTGTGCGTGCGTGTGCGTGTGCGTGTGCTGCGTGTGTGCTGTGTGTGTCGTGTGTGTCTGTGTGTGTCTGTGTGTCTGTGTGTCTGGTGTGTGTCTGGTGTGTCTGGTGTGTCTGGTGTGTGCTGGTGTGTGTCTGGTGTGTGTCTGTGTGTGTCTGTGTGTGTCTGGTGTGTGTCTGTGTGTCTGTGTGTCTGTGTGTGTCTGTGTGTGTCTGTGGGTGTGTGTGTGTCGGTGTGTGTCTGTGTGTGTCTGGTGTGTCTGGTGCGTGTATCTGTGTGTCTGGTGTGTGTCTGGTGTGTGTCTGGTGTGTGTGTCTGTGTGTGTGTGTGTGTGTGTGTGTGTGTGTGTGTGTGTGTGTGTGTGTGTGTGTGTGTGTGTCTGGTGTGTCTGGTGTGTGTGTGTGTGTGTGTGTGTGTGTGTGTGTGTGTGTGTCTGTGTGTGTGTCTGTGTGTCTGTGTGTGTGTGTGTGTGTGTGTGTGTGTGTGTGTGTGTCGTGTGTGTGTGTGTGTGTTGTGTGTGTGTGTGTGTGTGTGTGTG